>JAYGGG010000299.1:0-143837 GCA_036346245.1 Bonia amplexicaulis
GGAAGCTTAATGCCCGCCGAGCGTGTTAGGGCGCGAGTGCGGTGACGGAGGAGACCATTCAGTCTCTTTTGCGCGAAGGAAAACTTTCAAACCGCAATGTGGTGCACCTACCCTCCACCGATGAGACGAAGCCGCACCCACGGAGTCAGAGGCTGTGGTCTTCGTCGCGTACCTTGAGGTCGGGCTTCGATTCCCATCCGCCCTATTTGTCGGTGAAGTCTTTGCGCGGTGTCGGCCGTGAGCCGGGTCACCGATGCCGAATGCACCGGTCGCTTTGGTCGTCTCTTCTTGGGCTTCGCGGATGGAGGCTGCGTGGCCTAGCATCGTTGTTTGTTGCGTTTCTCCACGACATGCATTGCCAACTAAAGAAGCGGATTCAAACCGTGCCTCGGGGCGTCAACTCGTCTTTGCGTCCGGCGTGCATGAAGCTTTTCTCGGCGAATGCAACCCGGGCGAAGTGGGAATCGAACTAGATGCGACGGTGGTTGTATCACCGCGTGGGGGTGGCGATAGTCCAAGTGGATGGGCCGTCTTATGGAGTTCAACACCTCGCCTTCAGTGGATCTCGACCGCGACAACGAACATTGGGCGCGGAGGCTGGTGGGGGTTGCCTTCTGGTTCAACATGCGAGACCTCACAGAGGTTGGCAGCTCACTGGAGGTCTGCGGATGACTCGCCCCATCCATTGGCAACCTCGACACCGACGTACGAGGTCTTGTGCATCTATGATGGCGGTTGGCCAGTAAAAGCCCCATCTGAATGCCTTGCCAGCAATATGTGAGCCGCAGAGCCCGGTGTGGATCTCCGTGAGGAGGTGCTTACCCTCAACATGCGAGAGGCATCACAAAAATGGGGCGCAGACTCCCCTCTTATAGAGGACGAGATCGAACACCGGAAAGATCCGGCGGCATCGCAAATGTCGGAGCTCGAGGGGGTCATCTGGCTCTGCTATGCCTTGCAGGAAACCGTAGATGGACTCCCGCTTGATCGCCCTCTTGGACAATTTGGTGGACGAGAGCCGTGTCGCGGTTGTCTTGAGCGTTGGCTGCAATAGGCAAGACCTCGTGAACGCCTCCCTCGGGGGGAGGCTGCTAGGCGACGGCCTTTGCGAGGACGTCGGTTTGTTCATTATCCACGCGAGGGATGGCCTTGATCGTGACGCCCAGGAAGTGGCGCTCCTTTGCTCTCACCATTGCCAGGTACTTAGCTAGCTCAGTGTCCTTGGCTTGGTAGGATTTGTCGACGTGGCCCGCTACCAGACGCGAGTCGGTGTAGATAAGGACTGTTCGTGCGCCAAGAGCTTTAAGTTTTGTGAGGCCGAAGAGCAACGCCTCATACTCGGCCGTGTTGTTGGTGGCTGGGAATCCAAGACGCGTCAAGTACAGCAGGTGGTGACCTTCTGGCGTAGTGACCACTGCACTCACCCCAGCGTCGTAAGCCCCATCGATGTTAAGCATCCACACCGGATCCTCTGGTTGTTGCACGTGTTGAGCCGGCGGAGTCTACTTAGCGAGGAAGTCCGGGAGGACTTGAGATTTTATTGCCATTCGCGATGCGTACGTCAAGGAGAAGGGTGCCAGCTCGGCCGCCTGTTTGCCAATACGTCCAGTGGACTCTTTATTGTGCAGCATCTCTGCCAGAGGGAAAGAGGATGGCACAGTGATGGGGTGGGCTAGAAAATAGTGCTGACGCTTCCTCGAAGTCACGATCAGTGCATAGGCTAGCTTCTTGAGTTCGGTGTACCACATCTTGGCGCCCTGAAGGGCCTCGGAGACGAAGTACACGGGCCGCTGAAGGGCACCCTCCTCAAGGACGAGGACAACGCTGACCGTTGTTGCTGTGGTGACAAGGTAAAGCAAGAGGGGAGACTCTGGTGCTGGGGCGATCAACGTAGGAAGGCTTGCGAGGTGCTTCTTGAGGTTGTCAAAAACCTTCGCACAATCGACGTCCCAATGGAACCCGTCGCAGTCGTGGAGGGTTTTGAAGAATGGCAAACCCCGTTCCGCTACCCTGGATAAGAAGCGGCTCAACGTGGCCATGCGTCCAATAAGCCTCTGGACTTCCCTCATTGTCTTGGGTGGCTCTATGGCCAGGATCGCATCGACCTTGTCGGGGTTTGCCTGGATGCCGCGCCTGGACTCGAGGAAGCCCAGGGGTTTCCTAGCCTGCACGTCGAAGACGCACTTGTCCAGGTTGAGCTTGATGCCCGCTCGCCTGAGGTTGTCGAATGTCTCTTGAAGATCCTAACCGTGGGAGGCGAGCTGCCTGGTTTTGACGACGATGTCATCGACATAAGCTTCAATGTTCTTCCCAAGCTGGGAGGCCTGTGCCAGTGCGACGAGACGCGTGAAGGTTGCCCCCGCATTTTTTAGGCTGAAGGGCATCCTATGAGCGGTATGTCTCTCTGGCGTTATGAAGGTGGTCTTGTCCTCGTCGTCCTTGGCCATATGGATCTGGTGGTAGCCGGAGTATGCGTCCAGGAAGCTCATAAGCTCACACCCGCCGTGGCGTCCACCACCGATCTATCGCTGCAGGGTAATTGTCCCGGACACACCATGTTAAGGGTGGTGAAGTCGGTGCACATGCGCCAGAGGCCGCTAGCCTTTTTCACCAAAGATCGGGTTGGCAAGCTAGTCGGGTGCTAGACTTCGCAGATAACTCTGGCTCGGAGAAGCTTCGCGACCTCTACGTTGGCCGCTTGCTGCTGCTTGATCGACATGCGCCGTAGACTTTGTCGGACTGGCTTGGCGTCGGTGCGGCATCGCTAAGGTGTCTTTGGATGAGGGTGCGGTCAATGCCCTTTATATCATTTGGGGACCACGCGAAGACGTTCGTGTTGTCTCGAGAACTGGGCGAGTCTGCTCAACCTCCAGTGAAGGCGTCGCCGATGGACACATCTCGACCCTCGGCTTGTAGGGGCACCCTCTTGATTTCGCTATTCGGAGGGGCTTGGCGTCCATCCTGGGCGGAGGGCATGTCTTCCTTCGGATTGTCGGTGAGGACATGCACCTTGCGGTGCGGGCCTCGAGCACCAAGCTCTATGCACCGGGCGAGGTCCTGGTCACCGAAAGTGGTGATGATACCTTGTGGGCCTGGAGCTTCATGCATAGGTAGCCATGGTGCGGGACTGCTCCGAAGGCGTTGAGGGTTGGGCATCCCAATATGGCGTTGTACGGGTACGGGATGTGACGACGTTGAAGGTGACATCTTCACTCCTCATGTTGCCGCCCTAGCCGAAGGAGACTTGTAGGCGTGTCCGCCCAACGCCGATGGGCGACCCACGAAGCCTGCGGTGGGATTCCTGAGTGCCCCAAACGGCTTCGGGGTATCCCCATTTGGTCGAAGGCCTTCGTGAACAGAATGTTAGTGGAGCTACCTCCATCAACTAAGACGTGCTTCACATCGCAACCTATGATAGTGGCCTGGATGACCAGGGGGTCTTGGTGAGGGAATTCCACACCTTCCGCATCAGCAGATGTGAATGTGATGTCGTGTTGCGCCCAGGCTAGCGGCGCTTGCGCCGAGTGTGCCACCACGTGGTGCAACCTTCACACGTAAGCCTTCTACTGTCGCGCCGAGGAGAATTCCAGCGAAGAGCCCCCGGAAATGACATTTATGATCGTGCTACTGGGCTCCTACGGGGCCTATATCCTGAGGGGCCCTCTTGAGGTTGCTGCACATGGGCCACCACTGGTGGCCCGCTTCCAGGGCTCTATCCCTGGCGACACTCTGACGAAGCACCGCAATGGCGGTGCACGTCCGCGTGAAGTGATCTCCACGGCCATGCATCTCACATCACATGACGTACTCCTGGCGCCCTTGCTTTGCACGGGGTCTATCGTCGTGACCTCGGCCGCGCCCTCGCCCTCGGCCTCTGTGACCTCGCCCACGACCGGCGGGGGCGCTGTCCTCCAAGCCACCTTCGATCTCGAAGACATAGCGGGCCCTCGGGATCTCTGCCTTGCCGTGTTTGGGCTTGTCACTTGGCGAATCATGCTTGCGCTTGAGGTGTCCTTATGCTCAGAGGCGTCCTTTGAGGACTCCTACTTACGCTTGGCGGCGCTCTTCGACGAGTCCTTCGGTTGATTGGTGTCGGAGTCATCGCCTCTGCGCCGTTGTGCATCCTCCTCTGCCCTCACATACTCTTCCATTTTATCGAAGAGCATGGAAACTATCTTGGTCGGCTTGTGCACGTTGTACTCGGCCAACGGCCCTGGGCAGAGGCCTTGGATCGCTGCGTTGATGATGGTAGTCTCGTTAACGTCCTTGACTTGGCAGCGAACCTTGGCGAAGCGCTTGAAGTACTCTCAGAGCTTCTCCGAGAGTTTTTGCTTGATAGCGAAGAGCTGATCCGCGTCAACACGCTTGACGTAATTCCCTTGGAAATTGTTGCACAAGCGGTCACGGATTTGCTCCCATACGTAGATGGAGTTCGGTTCTATGGTAAAATACCAAGAGAGCGCCACTCCCTGCAACGCGAGGGGTAGCCCCTTCGCCTTGGTGGAGTCATCCCCGCCTGCGGCTTCGATAACGGTCTCGTACACGCGCACAAACTCCCGGGGGTCCGTATCGCCTTTGTACGGCTCGATGGTGGCGGGAAACTTGAAGTATTTCGACCACGCTGATTGCTGTAGGCCTGCGGAGAGGGGTGACTCGGATCCACGCACCGATGATGAAGCCCTGGCGTCGCGTCTGTCCGCCCACTCTGGCGTAGGATCTGCTGTTGTCATCGGTGGGAGTTGTTGGCTCCGAGCCTCTTGTATCTCCTGCACGGCTCCGCGGAGATCCGCTAGCTCCCGTTGTAGCGTGCCGAGGGCCGTCAGTAGGTCGTTCTCCACCGTCGACGTGGTCATGCCGGCCTGAGCGCCAGCACGCACCGTCGAGTTGGTGACGACCACGATTTGCTCTCTAGAGTTGCCCGGCGCACGGTGCGGTGGAATCGGCATCGGTGACGGGCGGCGTTGCCGCCGAGCCGCTCGTCGCTTCCGCGCACGGGCGCGGGCGGTGGCCGTGCCAACACGGGCATCGGTGTGACCGCTCCCGACGACCTGATCAACACTACCTGTGCCGACCGCCGAGCCGGTGGTGGGGTGACCGTCGCGTTATGAGCGTCGACGTCGGCAGCCGTAGCGCCGACGTTGCCTTCCACGCCAGCTGCTGATGTAGAAGCCCTAGCGTTGACGAGCGCCGCCATCGTGCTTCTCTTCTTCCTTGCCGCCGATGATAAAGCTTTCTTGGGTGCCATCCTTCTTCGAATCTTGAGGCTCGCTCAGTTGTCCCACAGACGGCGCCAATTATTGTGGCTACTGACTAAACAGTGAAATGAGAGTGTAGTAGTGGGGATGAGAGATGAACAATGCTTGGCCTTTCCCCATGCCCAGGGCAACCATATATATATTCACATGGAGAGTATTTTACAATCACGTCCTTACACTCAAGTACCCCCACATGGGGATTTATGTCACTATATATGTCCCATTTTGGGTTTTACAACCCTTTAGCAGGCCGGCTGGGCTTAGGTGGAGGCCACTCCTACAACATACATGATAGCACTATCTAAGCCAGCTGAGCTTAGCTAAACCATTCCATAATTTATTTAATAGGCTTGAGCTGTATAGGCGGTTCAATTACACCAGGACATGCACGTACTATTCAGCCCCAGTATCTGAACTCGCGCATTACTTCCCTACTGTCAAAATCACCAGAAGAACTACTCATAAGCCATTCTGCACCTCTGATTAATTTCTTGTTATTGGGGTCTATTTTATTGCTTCTCGTTCCCCATTAGTGAGGTGGTAAGCAAGTACACATTATACAAGTTCTATTCCTGCTTGAGAACAGAATACGTGTACTTATTAGTTGCAAAACAGAGACATGTAAGCATTGACTTCTTGCCTGCTAATTTCCAGCACTAAATTCCCCTACACATAACCACTTCAATTGACTAACAGAAGAGACACATAAAGTCATGCTTCATGCTTATATGTTGCTCCCAAACTAGGCACATATAAGCACCAGGCACAAACCACGGCTTACCTTGTGTGCAAGCAAACCTGGCAGCTCTTTTAGCAAAGCTCTCTTTGCTTCCAACAACTGATCTATTCAGCTTCGGTATCGGTCTCGATTAAAAGTTCAAAACCTTAGAGAAACGCATGCTTCGAGCCAACAAGATGCCATCTCTGCAAGCTAAGCCTCAGCAGCTCCAAATGTTGACCACCAACACCAATTTCGTTTTTTATCTTCTGGTGAACAACACTTTTCTAATGTAGATCAGATATCATGGATATTTCTCAAAAATCTGATAGGCACAGCTTAAGATGCACGATTAAGATAGCAAGAAAGTATATAGATTGGTTTGGTTGGGGTGCGCCAAGCCTAGGCTGTAGTGCAACACCTAGGCGACACACAAAGGCCCCAGTGGCAAGCCACTGTGGTGGACCCTCCCCCACAAAAAATAAATTTAATATCACAATGGACACATAGCCCACATATCAGATATTAAACTGATAAGAACAGATACTACACTTGATCTTAGCCAAAAGGCCGAGAAAGGTATGAGTTGGAATGGAGAACCGCGCATCCTTTTATAGCCGCTCCTCCTGCCACGCTGCTGCTTGGGTACTCGATGTGGTACTAAACACGCGGCCGGCTGCCTTCCGGCCTGATCTGCCGCCGGCAACGTGCCCCTGGTTAAAACTCGTTGGCGCCAAGGATCCGGCTGGAGAAGAAGATAACGCAGGGACGGCGGCAGTCGCCGGAGAAGATAACACGGGGGGCGGCAGGCAGTTGCCGATGATCAGAGAAAGACGTCGACGATATGGCGACCAAGGGAAACAGCTTTCGTCACATACGAGTCTAGCTAGTGGGCAGTTTCTTCCGATTCAAACACGCGATCAATGGAGCATGGCCTAATACACGTTGTGACATTGAACAACACCATCTCGATTAAATTTTTTGGCCTCTATTTCCCAATGCTAAAATTTAGAATATTCTACGGTGAGAATGAGCTAACTGTTGGACTTCGACGCGCGAAGTCCTGCAGGTCTTGAGTCCGTGCCGATTTGTCGTGCGAAGTCTCCGACTTCGGAGTGGAGCCCTAGTCTTCGACTTCGACTTCGAAGTCCTACTTCGAAGGAGTCGCTTCGATGCGCGAAGTCCTGCATGTGTGAAGTCCCTACTTCGCTTGTCGTGCGAAGTCTCCGACTTCGAAGCGGAGCTCGACTTCGAAGTCCTACTTCGAAGGAGTCGGAGTGCGCGAAGTCTCGGTCTTCGGCGATGAGCCTCTGGACCTTCGCTCCGAAAGTCCTGGACTTTACTTCGAAGGCCTCAGTTTTCGCTTGTCAGAGTCTACACTCGATCTCACTCCGAACATCTCAAGAACAGTATAGCTCACACAGAATTTGGCGCTGCAGAACTTGGCAGCTTTTCAGGTTTACTTCCTCCCTTTATATAGCAAATAAACAAGAGAAATTGACCAACTAATTACCAGAGAAACTGAACTACTAATTATCAAAAAAACTGAACTGCACTATGTGCATGACATGCACTGCTTCAAGATGCATTATGGACGGCAGACATGCAGACTAAAAGTAGTAACTAACATGCAGAATTACTAGATTAGCTAACATTACTCCCCCTAATCTAGTCGTGGTTGATGTTGACAACGCCGAGCTTCGAGCGCAGGTGTAGAAAACGCACTCGGCCAAGTGATTTGGTTAGTATATCCGCCAGCTGATCGTCGGTGTGGACTTTGCGGATGGCGATTTGGCCACCCTCGACGCACTCCCGGATGTAGTGGAAGCGTGTCTCGATATGTTTTCTCCGACCATGGAAGACCGGATTTTGCACAATTGAATCGCCGAACGATTGTCGGCGTAGATTGTCATGGCGATGTCTCGCCGTAGAAGTTGCCGATCACCCGCTGAGCGATTCCTAACATCTTGCGGCGAGGCCGCAATGTACTCGGCCTCGCACGATGATAGCGCCACCACTAGCTGCTTTTGAGACTGCCACGACACAGTCACGTCACTATACCCCTGAGCTCGATCTCGTTGTGCCCCTTGGTGTAGCTAAGGCCAAAGTGGAGCGTACCAGCGATGTAACGAAGTAGATGCTTGATGGCGCTAAGGTGTTCCATCGTCGGGTTTGCCATAAATCTGCTCACGTACTTGACCGTGGCGATATCGGACGGTGTGGACCAAGTACCGAGGTCGCCAACCACACTACGATAGAACATGGGATCAACGGTGGAATGAAGCTATCCTTACTTAGTTTAAGGCGTGCCTCCATGGGCACTTGCGACAATGCAGTCGACCATGTTGGCCTTGTCTAGGAGCTTTGCCGCATACGCAGCTTGGTTCATGGTGATCTTCCGGCACCGCTTGACATCAATGCCGAGATAGTAGCTCAATCGCGCGAGGTCGCTCATCTTGAATGGCGCTTCATTTCCACCTTGAGCGACTCAATCTCAATTTGGTGGTAGCGGTGAGGATCAAATCGTCAACACAGTGCGTGAACCCGAGCACCACCAGCGTGTGTTCGAGCTTGGCGTTCCATGCTCGAGGAGCTTATCGAGGCCGTGGAGTGCTTTGTGCGGCGCGGTGCCGCTTATGCCCGGCGATCACGAATCCTAGCGGTTGAGCGGCGTAAACCTCCTCCGTGAGTCGCCATTGAAGCGCAGACTTGACATCGAGATGGTGGGCGCCCGACCCTCGTGCGCCGCCACCGCTGCCGATCTTGCGCGCGGTCGAGCCACGCCACGGTGTAAAACCTCGCCGAAATTCATGCGGTGTGTTGTACGTACCCCTTAGCCACCAGCCACGCCTTGTGCGAAACCACCGCCCCCTGTGCATCCTTCTTGAGCTTGGACACCCATTTGAGGCCAATCGGGCGATGTCCGGTCGGGAGGTCCACCGCCTCCCATGTGCCATTGTCCTCAATGGTCGCTATTTCATCTTCCATTGCGGCGCGCCACGCCGGATTGGTAGCTGCCTCGTCGAAAGAGGTGGGCTCCTCGGTCGCAATGAGGAGCCCCTCGTCGGGGTCCAGTACGCGTGGCTCGGCAATATCGATGCAATTATCCATCTGTGCGGCGCGCGGTGCGCCGTTGTCACTATGGTTGAGCCCCGATGGGATGTGCAACGGTGGAGTGCAGTGCTCTCGACTTGAGCACCACCAGTGTCGTGGGTGGCGTTTATGGGCGTTCGGGGTGACGCCACAGCTTCCTCTTCTTCCTCCAGGGACGGGACCATAGGGGATACAGGAGCGTTCGGCTCATCGCCGCTGACCGTGTACTCCACGGTGAACGTCTCTGGGCTGGCACCGCTATTCATCTCCCAATTCCACCCTTTGGTCTCGTCGAACACCACGTCGCGGGTCACATGGAGCCGGCCGCCACGGATCGTACACCGCGACCTTTGGGCCGGCTCGTGCAAGCGAAAACCATCTTCATGCTCCGGTCGTCAAGCTTTGCGGCGTGCGGTGTGTGACCTTGGCGTGGCGAGGCAGCGAGCGTGCGCATGTAATACAGCCGGTTTCTTGCCATGCCAAGCTTCATAAGGCGTCATCCCGATGACACTCTTCATAGAAGAACGGTTCAAGATGAACATGGTAGCGCCACTGCCTTCCCCAAGAAGGTGCTCGATGTCGCTTCACTTTGAGGAGGCAGTAGCGCCATCGCCATCATCCTTGTTTGATTCGGCGCCCACGACCCGTTTTGTTGCGGCGACTATGGCGTTGTGAGTTGCCGGTGAGCGCCCTTCTCCGCGCAATACTCGCCGAAGGTCACCGCCATGAACTCGCCTCATCGGTCCATGCGTAGCACCCAGAGTTTCATGCCAGTCTCCACCTAGGCGCCGACTTGGAACTTCTTGATTGCGCTCGCCGCCTCGTCCTTCCGACTACGACACCGACCACATAAAGCGGCTAGTGTCGTCGACGAGTAGGAGAAAGTACCGCCTGCTGCCGTGGGTCACCAGAGTGACTGGGCCGCAAAGGTCGCCGTGGGCGAGATCAAGCCGCCCGCCGTGCGACACTTGGCCTCTAGAGGAGCGGCGTCGTTGCTTGCCGACAAGGCACACGTCCACCAACCAGTCGACTTGATCCAGCAGGGGAAACCCATGCACCAAGTCACCACGCCCAAGTTTCTTCAACCCCTCGAAGCTCAGGTGGCCGAACCACTCATGCTAGTGCCACGCATCGTCGTTCGCGTGCACCAGGAGCGAGATCGGTCGAGCGAGCGTGAGGGTGATCTTGTATGGTCGATTCGCCGATCGCCGTACCTTGACGAGAAGCTCCCTTCTCAGATCACGCACCCGTAGTGCGCTGTCCTGAATCAACACTTGGCACCCCGACCTCGTCGAGTTGACCCAAGCTGATGATGTTCTTCACAGACGTGGGATGAAGTATCGTCCGAAGCGACACATGGCGCCCACCCGTGCCATGAACATGATCGTGCGTGCACGAGGATGTCCACCATTGATCCTTCGCTGAACTTCACTGTGCCTATGATGTCGCGGTTTAGCTCGGAGAAGGCCGCGCCATTTCCCGTCAAATAGTTCGATGCGCCCATGTCGAGGTACCACAAGCCGTCGTCCTGGCCACCTGTATGGTTGTCGGTGTCACTCAACTGCGTCGTCACGCGTTCTTCGTTGAGGAAGACCCGTCCACCGATGTGCACAGGTGTAGCGCGCTCTGGGAGGCGTGCGGGCATCAGTGAAAGAGAGGTCGCCTGGGCCATCAACAGGGACGGCTCGTCGTCGTCACCCTCCTCCGCCAGCAACGCAGCGGCCGCTGCCTCGTCTCTCTTCTTCTTCCGGCACTCTCGGGCCCAATGCCCAGTTTTCCCGCAATACCTGGACGTATCCTTGTCGATAACCTTACCGCCATCGCCCTTGCGTGCGTCTTCGGTACCACCACTCGTACCACATCCGCTGGCGCCAGCGCTATCGACACGCGCACCCTCCTTGTCACTCTTATGTAGGCGACGGATGAGATCCTCCTCCTTCGATGAGAAAAGCAGCCGGGAACCCAGTTCTGCGGCCGCTGCCCGCGCGTAGAGCCGCTGCTCCATCGATCTCGTCGCCGAGGAGACGTAAGTTGTTGGCGAGGTCCGCAATTCGCATCGAGAAGTCATCCACGTTCTCGCCTTCGTTGGAGGCGTTGTTGTTGAAGTCGCGCCGGAGCTTCTGCGTGTTCGCCACGCGCACCCGCTCGACGCCCATCCGCATGACCTTGACCGCCTCCCATGCCTCCTGCGCGGTCTCCTTGCTGCCGATCAAGCTCAGCATCTCTGTCGAGACCGGCGGCGATTCTTTGCTAGTGCCGGTGATCCTCACCATACTCAATGCTGCCGGGTTCAATTGCACCCCACAGGCCTTGTGCCTGCAAGTTGATGCGCATCATGACCACCCACTCCAGGTAGTTGGTCTTCGTCAGCAGCGGGTACTGGACGGACGCCGATGACTCCTTGATGGTGCGGTGGACGACGATCGGCCGCTCACCCTGCGCCCGCCCATGGTTGCCGCCACATCCGTGCCCACGTCGCGATAGTGGCAACTGCGAACAGCGCCGATGGCTGGCAGCGTACTCCTGCGGCTCTGAGGAGAGTCCGACATCACCGCTCCCTAGTATGAAATTGGGCTCTGATACCAATTGTTGGACTTCGACGCACGAAGTCCTGCAGGTGCAAAGTCCTTACATCGCTTGTCGTGCGAAGTCTCCAACTTCGGAGCAGAGCCCTGTCGAAGTCCTACTTCGAAGGAGCTAACAAGATGCCATCTCTGCAAGCTAAGCCACAGCAGCTCCAAATGTTGACCACCAACACCAATTTTGTTTTTTCTCTTCTGGTGAACAACACTTTTCTAATGCAGATCAGATATCATGGATATTTCTCAAGAATCTGATAGGCACCACTTAAGATAGCAAGAAAGTTTATAAATTGGTTCGGTTGGGACGCGCCAAGCCCAGACTATAGTGCAACACCTAGGCGACACACAAAGGCCCCAGTGGCAAGCCACTGTGGTGGACCCTCCCACAAAAATAAATTTAATATCACGGTGGACACATAGCCCACATATCGGATATTAAAGCGATAAAACAGATACTACACTTGATCTTAGCCAAAAGGCGAAAGGTATGAGTTGGGATGGAGAACCGCGCATCCTTTTATAGCCGGTCCTCCTGCCACGCTGCTGCTTGGGTACTCCATGTGGTACTAAACACGCGGCCGGCTGCCTTCCGGTCTGATCTGCCGCCGGCAACGTGCCCCCGGTTAAAACTCGTTGTGTGTCACGAGTGCCGGTTCAACGTTACACTTTGGAGATGACTCACCGCCTAGGTGTCGACCTCTGGTAAACATGCGATCAATGGAGCACGTTGTGACATTGAGCAACACCATCACTACGGTGATGATGAGCTAACGAACCTTACAGGAGTGGCCATCCTAAGGAGTGCGAGCAGCAAGATGTTCAACATGATCGAGTACTCTACTTGGCAATTGTTCGTTCAAGAAAGTGAACACCTCCAAGCACTAAAGTTCCGATGATTTAAACTCAAGAGCCAATGGAAACTGCACGGTCAAAGAAGAAAGAAAAGCAGGATCCTCATAGGAGAGGTAATAGGCAATGAAACTCTCATAGGATTTCAAACGTGGGTTTTGTTTGAAATAGATTGAATTTAGTTTATGTTCGTTTGGTTTGTTTTTACTTTTTTTTTATTTTCTGTATGACCGAAGATGGCGACACATAGGAGTGAATTGTGGCTCAAAATTTCCCCTAAGACAAGAGTGGTCGAACAAAATCAGAGTGATCAAAAACCAATATTGTTGAAATAAAACTAGAGTGGTTAAAAATCAATGTGGTCGAAATAAGATCAGAGTGGTCGAAAACCAATTTGGTTAAAATAAGACCAGAATTATCGAAAACCAATATGGTTGAAATAAAACCAGAGTGATCAAAAACCAATATAGTCGAAAGAAGACCAAAGTGGTCAGGGAATGAACAGAAATTTTAGCACTATATCTTGAACGAAAAATCTATGTAAGTTTTGATCAACACAAACTCGGCACCAAACAAACAGTTTTCGCAAGGAGAAGAAAAAAACTAAGTGGTAATAGGCAATTAAACTCTGATTGAATTTCAAACGTGGGTTTTGTTTGAAGTAGATTGAATTTAGTGTATGTTCCTCTGGTTTGTTTCTACCTTTTTTTATTTTCAATCTGTTTTATTCACATCCTCCTCAAACTCCATGGATTACAAATTAAATATGATTGAAATTGTATGATTGTCAATGGCAAACAAAGAGGGTGAATGATTGTAATTCGCAGTGAAAAATATTTTCTTAAATCTACTGTATTCTATTTTTGAACTTGCAAACACAGCAAAACAGAAATACAAAAAGACAACAAAAATAGAAAATAGTTGACAGTTCCAAATGTGCCCCTGATTTTTGTCCCCTATGAGCTAAACTTGAACTGGGATTGATCATGCTGCCCCTTTAGAGTGGGTCATACTGCCCATGCTACTCTCGTCAGAGTGAAAAACTCATTTGAGAATCCACTGTAGTGAACATTGATTAGCCGTATGTTGTAGGGGTGGCCCCCACACAAGCCCAGCTGACCTGCTAAAGGGTTGTAAATCCCAAAATGGGATATCTATAATGACATAAATACCCTTGCGAGGGGGACTTGAGTGTAAAGGCTTGATTGCAAAATACTCTCCATGTGAATATATATATGGCTGCCCTGGGCATGCGGAAAGGCCAAGTATTGTTCATCTCTCATCTCCACTACTACAATCTCACTCTACTGTTTGGTCGGTAACCACAACAGTTGGCACCGTCCGTGGGGAAGACTGAGCAAGCCTCAAGATTTGAAGAAGGATGGCACCCAAGAAAAGCTTCATCATCGGCGGCAAAGAAGAAGAGAAGCACGACGACGGCGCTTGTCGATGCCAGGGCTTCTGCATCGGCCGCTTGGCGCGATGATGTATGTTGGCTTCTTCTTTGCCGACGTCGACGCTTGTACCGTGACGGACGCCCCCACTGTTGGCGCGGCGGTTGGCACTGGTAGTGTCGATTGGGTCGCCGGGAGTGGTCCCGCTGATGCTTGCATTGTGTAACATCCCGAAATTGGGTTATTTTAAAGTGTGGAAATTTAAAAATCATTTCCTGCATTTTGATGGCATTCAAATTTCTTTTGAATATTTGGTTGAAATCTTTTTGGGATTTGTGGCGTACAAATTAAATATCAAAGAGTAACCCTAGGTGCAAATAATAGAAAACTAAAATTTTAAATATGAATCTGAAAAGATGATCCAGTATAAGGAAAGAGGAACCTGAGTTAAAAATATAAAATCTCATTAGGAGAATAATGACATAAAGAGCACTAAAAGTGAATGACAAAAATACAAACACTTATACATATATATACATACATATATATACAAATTATGCAAAGAAAAATTTAGCAACATAAGAAATAAAATATATATATGTATATGCAAAAATCTAGTAGGCCAGCAAAATAGTAATAGGTGAAATTATGTATATACACATATAACCTAAATAATAATAATAAAAACTCATTTAATAGCTGAAAGTTTAAAAGTTAAAATTTAAATGTCATGCAAAGATTGAAATCAATAATCATAAATGGGAGATAGAAATTTTAGTTAAAGTCCAGAAATTCAAAAAAATAATTAGCATGAGCCTTCTTTTTCCCTTTTCCCCAATTTTCCTTTTTCCTTTTCTCTTCCTAGTGGGCCCCACATCCTTTTCCCCTTTTTCCCTCTCTCCTCCTTTTTCCCCCCCTGCTGCTGGGCCCCGCCACCTCCCTTCCTCCTTTCTTTCTTTTCTTCTCCTCGGTAGCCGCCTCGCGTCGCTAATCCCCTCTGCGTCGACCGCCCCTCCCCTCTGTAGTGGCGCCCTCGTGCTTTCGCCCTCCTCGCCGAGCCCATGCACGGTCCCCTTCCCGCGCCTGGTCCCCACCCCTCTGCTGCCATAAGAAGCCTCCTCGCTTTCCCCTCTTCTTCCCCACCCCTCTTCCTCCACCGCCATTACCACCGCCGGCACCTCTCCGGTGAACCATTTACCGATTCCTTGCGGTGGAAGCGGCGTCTCGGCACCCCAAACCTTTCCCCACCGCCGGTCGGAGCAGGGTGTATAGCCCTAGTGTGGTTACGTGAAGGTATGAACACGACCAAAGGGATGGATGGTCTCATCCCCGCCTTTGCCCGTGATGGCTCACGAGGGACCCTTCTCGAGGGATGGTCGCATCCTACAGAAGATAGACCTTAGCGGGCGTAACCACAAGTAGGATTATGCATTGTAACAGTCCTGTGATAGTCTACTCAACTGCATGGCTAAGGAATCATGTGGGGCAACGAGCGATTTATCTCTTGTGGGTAAAGTGTACAAACTCTGCGAGTCAAAACTATTCGAATAAGCGTGCTTACGGTCAAGGCGAACATAGGAACTTAACTAGATATAGTTCTATTTCAAAAACTTTGTGGGTGGAAATGGAAATGTGGAGGGTAGAGAAATGCCCTTATTTGAGTTGTCTGGGTGTCGTCGGTGGAATTGTCCCGGTGTCGTCTCGGTGGTAATGTAGCGGTTATATATTTGAAAAGTTAAGCATATGGTGCAGAGACTATGAAATAGTGGATGGAATCTGGACCTCTATTATTATTGCATTCTGTCACATTATGTTTTGTTTAAATGGCTAAGTCTCAGGAAGTTTCTCTGTATTATATTTCAAAAGCAAATAATCGCAATACTTCTCCAACAATAAAATGCTAGGAAGAATAAATAGAGTCGTCAGAAAAGAAGATAACTGTTGTGGTAAATACATAGCAATGTTTGGTGGATTCATCTCGATTATAAATAAAATAAATTTAAAAAAAGGAGTTTAGGGGAAATAAATTGGTGGAGTCTAAATAAATAGATAGGCTAGATAGGTGATATAAATGATTTTGGAGGATTAGAAGGGTGAAAAGGAAATTGCTGGAATTAATGGGATTAATAGGACTTATCTAGGTGGATGAATTGAATTTGTGGAAATTTGGAGATATGAGGATTGGGATGTAAACTTGATTAAATCTTGGTGGAGAAATACCGATGAATTAGTTAGAGATAGATGATTGAAAGTAAGGATTAATTATGGGCAGAGTAAATTATGGATTTGGATCATTAACAAAAAGGATTGGATTGTTAGAATATTCTGATACAAATAAATTCGGTGGTTGAAAAAGTAATCATGTTAGAGGATCCTTAGAATTCAGAAGTGAAGAGTTGGTGATTAGTGATTGCAAGATTGGATTATTAGGAATCCGGAATACAAAGGTATTGGTGGATTCGAATAGATAATATGTATATAGAAATTGCATGTTCGGTGGATTAAATAAATAATGTCGCTACGTTTGGTGGATTAAATAAAAGATGTCATCCGCTGTTTGGAGTCTTAGACAACAATTAGTAAAGAAAATATATCTTTGGTGGATTAAGTCAATTATGGCAATCGCCGTGTGGAGTCCTAGGTTGCAACTATAACACTAGGGTTCAATAATGATAATGCTACAAAAAGAGAAGTTGCTGGCAAATAAAACAACCCGAGCCTTTTCTTTGATAAGCCATGCATACTATTTATTTGCATTCTGTGTATTGGCTCGCGGGGCACGGTGGTTAGTGTGCTCACACTCGCTCTCACAACAACTCCAGAATCAAGAATCAGATCACTATGCCTCAGCAACTCTGGTGGTCATGAGGGCAAAGAAGATGAAAATGTCAAGGGCTAGGTCACGAACCTCCAGTTGGCTACCTGTGGGCAAGTCCTGAGGGTTCCCCTGTGTGCTTCGTTCTTCCGCTGCTGCAATTTTCTGATTTCGGCCTAATCGGCCCATGTGTAAGTTTACTATATTATTTATGCTTCCGCATGATATGTATTTGATATTCATTATCTGTATCTGTGAGCACTATCTACTGATCCAGGGAATAGTGTAATAAATCACAGAGGATTCTAGATGTAAAATCTGGGGTCCGACACATTGGCACAGCCACTACCCCCACACCCGGTGTGGAAGCGATAAGCAACTCCGGCGGCAATGTCGGCCTCGTCACCGACGCTGGAGTCCACCGCACCGGCACGTCGGGCAGCTCCGGAGCGCAAGCCGTGGTCGCCGCCCGGCTCGGCGGTGCGTCTGGGAGCTCGGCCCGCGACCACGTTGACGGTGGAGAACGCCCTACTGACGGCCCTCGGCACACTGCAACTGGACCAAGTGGACCTCCATGGAGCCGTACGGGAAATACAAGATGCTCGAAGCCAACAAATCCCACCGACGGCAGTGGTAGAGCCTATGCCAGAGCGGGCGGATAGTCACGCGCCTACGTCCGGCCGCCCGCCGGTAGCGTGAATCCGAGTCCCCCTCGTGGGCCTATGGCAATCGGCGTGGCCGGAAGACTTCAAGTTCCCCTCCACCATCGAGCCGTACAAAGGCGACATGAACCCCCGGGAGTTTGTGCACGTGTACGAGACCGCTATCGAAGCCGCAGGCGGGGATGACTCCACCAAGGCGAAGGGGCTACCCCTCGCGTTACAGTGAGTGGCGCTCTCTTGGTTTTTTACTATAGAGCCGAACTCTATCTACGCGTGGGAGCAGATCCACGACCGCTTGTACAACAATTTCCAAGGAAATTACGTTGAGCGCGTTGACACGGATCAGCTCTTCGCTATCAAGCAAAACCCCTCAGAGAAGCTCGAGAGTTCTTCAAGCGCCGCCAAGGTTTCTTTGCCGGTCAAGGATGTCAACGAGACCACCATCATCAACGGAGATCAAGGCCTCGCCCGGGGCATGGCCGAGTACAACGCGCACAAGCCAATAAAGACGGTGGTAAAGCACTTCGACAAAATGGAGGAGTACGCGAGGGCGGAGGAGGATGCAAGGCATCGAAAGGGCGGTGACTCCGACACCAACCAAGCGGAGGACTCCCCCAAGCGCAAACAAGGGTCCTCAAAGGACGCCCCCGAGGACTCCAAGGAGACCAAACGTAAGCAGGATCCGTTGAGCGACAAGCCCAATGCAACTGCTTGATCACAGTGCATAGAGCTTGGTGCTCAAAGCCCGCACCGCAAGGTGCATGTCCTCACCGACAATCCAAAAGCGAACCGCCCTCATACAGGATGGGCGCCCAAGCCTCGGCTAGGCGGCGAAGTCAAGGAGTGCCCCGCCGTAGAAGGTCGATGCGTATCCATCGGCGAAGGCCTTCCCTCCGAAGTCGAGCAAGATATACTCCGGGTCCTCCGGAGCAATACGGACGTCTTCGTATGGTCACCAAATGACATAAAGGGCGTTGATCGCGCACTCATCGAACATGCCTTAGCGGTCCGCCCTGATGCCAAGCTAATCAAGCAAAGACTCCGCGCATGTCCACCGAATGGCAGCAAGCGGCCAAGGCAGAGGTAGCAAAGCTTCTCTAGGATAGAGTCATCCGCGAAGTCCAGCGTCCGGATTGGTTTGCCAACCGGTCTTTGGTGAAAAGCTAGCGATGCTGGCACATCCTACCAGGCCAAGGACCCCGAGCTGGCCAAGTATCTAGCGGCGGTGAGGCGAAGGGCGCCATTTTCTTGGCGTCACGGTCAAGGCCATCCCTTAGGCAGATAATGAACAAGCCAACGTCCTCGCCAAAGCCGCCATGACCGCCGGCTCCCCTCCCGAGGGAGCATTCTCTGAGTCTTGCCCACTGCGGCTATCGCCCAAGACAACCATGACGCAGCCCTTGTCCGTCAAATTGCCCAGTAGGGTGACTAGTGGGAGCCCACCTCTGACTTTTGCAAGGCATGGCGGAGCCAAATGACCCCTTGAGCTCGGCATTTCGCACCGCACTGGATCCTTCTAGATGCTCGACGGTGTCCTCTACAACAAAGTCTGCGCCCCATTGTTACAATGCCTCTCACGTGACAAAGGTAAGCGCCTCCTCGCGGAGATTCACAGGCTTTGTGGCTCACATATTGCGCCAAGGTCCATGGTCGGTAAAGCATTCAGACAGGGCTTCTACTGGTCAACCTCTATTGTAGACGCACAAGACCTTGTGTGCTGGGTGTCAAGGTTGCCGGTGGATGGGACAGTCATTAGCGAGACCTTGGCGAGCATGCCACCCATCCCACCGGTGTGGCCATTGGCTATGTGGTGCATCGACATCGTTGAGCCACCCCACGTGTCCTAGGGGATCTCCGGTTCGTCGTCGTTGCATCAACTGTATCAAGAATCGCTTTATAATGATGCATCTAAGCAAGAGGACTAGTATTGAACCTTGGCGCTAAGGATGAGGACGCCACCAGGTTCAATTGCACCCCACAGGCCTTGTGCCTGCAAGTAGATGTGCATCATGACCACCCACTCCAGGTAGTTGGTCTTCGTCAGCATCGGGTACTGGTCGGACGCCGATAACTCCTTGATGGTGCGGTGGACGACGATCGGCCGCTCACCCTGCGCCCGCCCATGGCTGCCGCCACGCCCGTGCCCACGTCACGACAGTGGCAACTGCGAACAGCGCCGATGGCTGGCAGCGCACTCCTGCGGCTCTGAGGAGAGTCCGACATCACCGCTCCCTAGTACGAAACGGGGCTCTGAAACCAATTGTTGGACTTCGACGCACAAAGTCCTGCAGGTGCGAAGTCCCTACTTCGCTTGTCGTGCGAAGTCTCCGACTTCGGAGCGGAGCCCTGGTCTTCGACTTCGAAGTCCTACTTCGAAGGAGCTAACAAGATGCCATCTCTGCAAGCTAAGCCACAGCAGCTCCAAATGTTGACCACCAACACCAATTTCGTTTTTTATCTTCTGGTGAACAACACTTTTCTAATGCGGATCGAGATATCATGGATATTTCTCAAGAATCGATAGGCACCGCCTAAGATAGCAAGAAAGTTTATAAATTGGTTTGGTTGGGATGCGCCAGGCCCAGGCTACAGTGCAACGCCTAGGCGACACAGAAAGGCCCCAGTGGCAAGCCACTATGGTGGACCCTCCCACAAAAATAAATTTAATATCACGGTGGACACATGGCCCACATATCAGATATTAAGCGATAAAACAGATACTACACTTGATCTTAGCCAAAAGGCCGAGAAAGGTATGAGTGGGATGGAGAACCGCGCATCCTTTTATAGCCGCTCCTCCTGCCACGCTGCTGCTTGGGTACTCGATGTGGTACTAAAACTCGTCGTGATGGATGGCGCCAGCCACCAGTAATTTAATTAAAAGTTGGATCAAGCTAATAATGCATCAACGAATGTCTGAGGCTCCCGTTCAGAAAGCATAAGCAACAAAATCAGGGTGATTGTTAGCTGCTGCTGCTGCTGCTACCACAGAATTCATGTCATACTCGGATTGCACAAATCGTTTCTGTTTATATAAATCGTTTTATATTGTGCGGTCTGCCGAGGTTCAACTAAGATAAAGGATCTTACACCTGAAAGCTAGGAAGCCAATTTGGAGCCAGGCGAGACGAGTGCTTGCTGACATGCAGCCATGCGGCGGCGGTAGTGGGTGATGATCAGAGAAAGCTAGCGCCATTGCAGATGTAAAAGAGGTGACCACGTCAATGATGACGCCGCGGTGGTTGGCGCCAAGGATCCGGCTGGAGAAGAAGATAACGCAGCCACGGCGGCATTCGCCGGAGAAGATAACACGGGGCGGCAGGCGGTTGCCGATGATCAGAGAGAGACGTCGACGATATGGCGACCAAGGGAAACTGCTTTCGTCACATACGAGTCTAGCTAGTGAGCATGCAGTTTCTTCCGATTCATACATGCGATCAATGGAGCATGGCCTAATACACGTTGTGACATTGAGCAACACCATCTCGATTAAATTTATTGGCCTCTATTTCCCAATGCTAAAATTTACAATATCCTACGGTGATGATGAGCTAACGAACCTTACAGGAGTGGTCATCCTAAAGAGTGCGAGCAGCAAGATGTTCAACATGAGTACTCTACTTGGCAATTGTTCGTTCAAGAAAGTGAACACCTCCAAGCACTAAAGTTCCGATGATACAGTAATAGGCGATGAAACTCTGATATAATTTCAAACGTGGGTTTTGTTTGAAATAGATTGAATTTAGTTTATGTTCGATCCTGTCTATGATATACACAATATCACAGACGATTAATAGCAAAGACCGTCTGTGATACTCGACTATCACAGACGGTTTTTGTTACTAACCGTCTGTGATATGTTTCATATCACAGACGGTTCGTTGTTCCAAACCGTCTGTGATAGCTATTTCAACAGCAATTTTATTTCTGTTTTCCGGCTAGCCTCAGGATATGCTAGCGATGCCCTCTGAAAACAAGCTACAGCACAGATGAATGAAACAAACGGCCAGCAGATCACATATATATATAGCATGACAATCGTTACACATGTCGGGACCCCGGATTTCCGAATCCGGACCCTCTGTGTATTACAGCACTAGTCCCAGATCAAAGCTAGTGCACATAGTCAAACAATGATAAATATGTAACCAACCACGATTTATTACAATACTAGTTAGAGACTCGTGTGTTATAACAGAGTCATAAAAATAATGAGACGGAACTTCTTGCTGGCCAACTTCACATCAAACATTGGAGAGCAAGCGACAAGGAGAGAAGGGTGGCCAGAATGCGCGAGGAGATAAGAAAAGTAGATGCTTGACGGCGCTTAGGTGTTCTGTCATCGGGTTCGCCATAAATCTGCTCACGTACTCGATCGCCATGGCGATATCCGGTAGGGTGTGGACCAAGTGCGAGGCTGCCAACCACACTACGGAGAGCGTGGGATCAATCGGTGATTGGAGCTCTCCTTACTCAATTTAAGAAGTGCCACCATGGGCACTTGCACGGCATTGTAGCCGGCCATGCCGGCCTTGCCCAGGAGCTTTGCCGTATACGTAGCTTGGCTCATGGTGATCTTCCCGGGCAGCTGCTTGACATCAATGCGAGATAGTAGCTCAACTTCCCAAGGTCGCTCATCTTGAACGAGCGCTTCATTTCCACCTTGAACGACTCAATCTCAATTTGGACGGCGACGGTGAGGATCAAATCGTCAACATACACGCCCAGGAGCACACGTCCTCGCCCTCGCCGCGTGTGTACACCCCGTGCTCTTCCTCGCAACGCGTGAACCCGAGTACCACCAGCGTGCGGTCGAGCTTGGCGTTCCATGCCCGTTGAGCTTATCGTAGGCCGTAGAGTGCTTTGTGCAGCCGCAGTACTTGCCGCTCATGCCCGGCGATCATGAATCTTGGTGGTTGAGCGACATAAACCTCCTCCATGAGGTCGCCGTTCAGACACACAGACTTGACGTCGAGATGGTGGACCGCCCAGCCCTCGTGCGCTGCCACCGCTGCTAGTGTGCGCACGGAGTTGAGCCACACCACGGGTGTAAAAACCTTACTGAAATCCACGCCGGTGCGATGTACGTACCCCTTAGCCACCAGCCGCGCCTTGTACCGAACCACCGCCCCCTGTGAATCCTTCTTGAGCTTGAACACCCATTTGAGGCCAATCGGGCGATGTCGCCGGAGGTCCACCGCCTCCACGTGCCATTGTCCTCAATAGCGCCATTTCCTCGTCAAAAGAGGTGGGCTCCTCAGTCGCAATGAGGAGCCCCTCGTCAGGGTCCAGTACGGTGGCTCGGCAGTATTGATGCAATTATCCATTGTGCGGAAACACCGTGGCGCACCGTTATCACTATAGTCGAGCCCCGACGGGATGAGCGACGGTGGAGTGCAGTGCTCGACTTGAGCACCACCGGTGTCGTGGGTGGCGTTTATGGGCATTCGGGGTGACGCCACAGCTTCCTCTTCTTCCTCCAGGGATGGGACCGTAGGGGATACAAGAGTGTTCGGCTCATCGCCGCCCAAGACACCGCTGACCATGTACTCCACGGTGAGCGTCTCGGTGGCGTCATTGTTCGCCTCCCAATTCCACCATTTGGTCTCGTCGAACACCACGTCGCGGGTCACATGGGCCGGCCCATGCCGGATCGTACACCCGGTAGCCTTTGCAGCCCAGCTCGTACCTGATGAAAACCATCTTCATGCTCTGGTTGTCAAGCTTTGCGACGTGCGGGTGTGTGACCTTGGCGTGAGAGAGGCATCCGAACGTGCGTATGAAATGCATAGCCGGTTTCTTGCCATGCCAAGCTTCATAAGGTATCATCGGTGACACTCTTTGTCGTGACGGTTCAAGATGAACACGGCCGTGCTCGCCATCATTGTTTGATTCGGCGCTCCACTACCCGTTTTGTTGCGGCGACTACGGCGCCGTGAGCTGCCGGTGAATGCCCTTCTTAGCGTAATACTCGCCGAAAGTCATCGCCATGAACTCGCCTCCTCGGTCCGTGCGTAGCACACATAATTTCATGATAGTCTCCACCTCGACGCAAGCTTGGAACTTCTTGATCACGCTCGCCGCCTCGTCCTTCCCCGACAACAGCACCAGCCACATAAATCGGCTAGTGTCATCGACGAGTAGGAGAAAGTACTGCTTGCCGCCGTGGGTCGCCAAGTGGCGGCCCGCAAAGGTTGCCATGGGCGAGATCAAGCCGCCCTTCATGCGCACTTGGCCTCTAGAGGAGCGATGGCGCCGTTGCTTGCCGACAAGGCACACGTCACACAGCTGGTCGACTTGATCCAGCAGCGGAAACCCATGCACCATGCTGCCACGCCCAAGTTTCTTCAACCCCTCGAAGCTCAGGTGGCCGAACCGCTCGTGCCAGCGCCACACATCGTCGTTTGTGTGTGCCAGGAGCGAGCGTGAGGGTGATCTTGTACGGTTGATTCGCCGATCGCCATACCTTGGCGAGAAGCTCCCTTCTTGGATCATGCACCAGTAGTGCGCCGTCACGGATCAACACTTGGCACCCGACCTCATCGAGTTGACCCAAGGCGATGATGTTCTTTGCAGCGTGGGATGAAGTATCGACCAACAAGACACGATGGCGTCCACCCGTCGCGATCATGATCGTGCCGTGCCGAGGATGTCCACCATTGATCCATCGCCGAATTTCACCGTGCCCGTGTTGTCGCGGTTCAGCTCGGAGAAGGCCACGCTGTTTCCCGTCATATGGTTCGATGCGCCCGTGTCGAGGTACCACACGCCGTCGTCCTGGCCACATGTATGGTTGTCGATGTCACCCAACTGCGCCGTCGCACATTCTTTGTTGAGGAAGACCTGTCCGTCGACGTGCACAGATACGACGCGCTCTGGGAGGCGCGCGGGCACCAGTGAAAGAGAGGCCGCCTAGGCCATCAACCGGGACGGCTCGTCATTGTCGCCCTCCTCCGCCAACAGTGCAGCGGCCGCTGCCTCGTCTCTCTTCTTCTTTCGGCACTCTCAAGCCCAATACCCAGTTTTCCCGCAATACCTAGACGTATCCTTGTCGATGACCTTACTGGCACCGCCCTTGCGTGCGTCTTTGGTACCGCGCTTGGGTGGCTATGCGCTGGCGCCAACGCTACCAACACGCGCACCCTCCTTGTCGTTCTTATGTAGGCGACGGATGAGATCCTCCTTCGATGAGGGAAGAAGCCGGGAACCCAGTTCTGCGGCCGCTGCCCGCGCGTAGTGCCGCTGCTCCATGGACCGGAGACGGCCCATAACCTCCTCGATGGACAACTCCTCGACGTCCAACAGCGTCTCGATTGAGATCGCGACCTACATGAACCGATCAGGAACCACCTAGAACAACTTGCGAACGACCTCGGTTTCGTCGATCTCGTTGCCGAGGAGACGTAAGTTGTTGGCGTGGTCCACAATTCGCATCGAGAAGTCATCCACATTCTCGCCTTCGTTGGAGGCGATGTTGTTGAAGTCGCGCCGGAGCTTCTACGTGTTCGCCACGCGCACCCGCTCAACTCTCATCCGCATGACCTTGACCGCCTCCCGCGCCTCCTGCGCGGTCTCCTTGCTGCTGATTAAGCTCAGTATCTCCGTCAGGACCGAGCGAGCGATTGCTGCTAGTGCCAGCTGATCCTCACCGTACTCGATGCCGTCGGGTTCAATTGCACCCCACAGGCCTTGTGCCTGCAAGTTGATGCGCATCATGACCACCCACTCCAGGTAGTTGGTCTTCGTCAGCATCGGTACTGGACGGACGCCGATGACTCCTTGATGGTGTGGTGGACGACGATCGGCCACTCACCCTGCGCCCGCCCTTGGTTGCCGCCATGCCCGTGCCCACGTCGCGACAGTGGCAACTGCGAACAGCGCCAATGGCTGGCAGCGCACTCCCGCGGCTCTGAGGAGAGTCCTATATCACCGCTCCCTAGTATGAAACGGGGCTCTGATACCAATTGTTGGACTTCGACGCACGAAGTCCTGCAGGTGCAAAGTCCCTACTTCGCTTGTCGTGCGAAGTCTCCCAACTTCGGAGCGAAGCCCTGTCTTCGACTACGAAGTCCATCAGCAAGCTAAGTCATACTTCGAAGGAGCTAACAAGCCAAGCCATCTCTGCAAGCTAAGCCACAGCAGCTCCAAATGTTGACCACCAACACCAATTTTGTTTTTTATCTTCTGGTGAACAACACTTTTCAAATGCAGAGCAGATATCATGGATATTTCTCAAGAATCTGATAGGGCTTAAGATAGCAAGAAAGTTTATAAATTAGTTTGGTTGGGATGCGCCAGGCCCAGGTTATAGTGCAACACCTAGGCGACACAGAAAGCCCCCAATGGCAAGCCACTGTGGTGGACCCTCATCCACAAAAAATAAATTTAATATCACAGTGGACACATAGCCCACATATCAAATATTAAACTGATAAGAACAGATACTACACTTGATCTTAGCCAAAAGGGAGAGAAAGGTATGAGTTAGGGAGAACCGCGCATCCTTTTATAGCCGGTCCTCCTGCCACGCTGCTGCTTGGGCACTCGATGTGGTACTAAACACGCGGCCGGCTGCCTTCCGGCCTGATCTGCCGCCGGCTAAAACTCGTTGTGTGTCACCAGTGCCGGTTCAACGTTACACTTTGGAGATGACTCACCGCCTAGGTGTCGACCTCTGGTAAACATGCGATCAATTGAGCACGTTGTGACATTGAGCAACACCATCACTACGGTGATGATGAGCTAACGAACCTTACAGGAGTGGCCATCCTAAGGAGTGCGAGCAGCAAGATGTTCAACATGATCGAGTACTCTACTTGGCAATTGTTCGTTCAAGAAAGTGAACACCTCAAGCACTAAAGTTCCGATGATTTAAACTCAAGAGCCAATGGAAACTGCACGGTCAAAGAAGAAAGAAAAGCAGGATCCTCATAGGAGAGGTAATAGGCGATGAAACTCTCATAGGATTTCAAACGTGGGTTTTGTTTGAAATAGATTGAATTTAGTTTATGTTCGTTTGGTTTGTTTTACTTTTTATTTTTCGTAGGACCGAAGATGGCGATAGATAGGAGTGAATTGTGGCTCAAAATTTCCCCTAAGACAAGAGTGGTCGAACAAAATCAGAGTGGTCAAAAACCAATATTGTTGAAATAAAACTAGAGTGGTTAAAATCAATGTGGTGAAATAAGATTAGAGTGGTGAAAACCAATTTGGTTAAAATAAGACCAGAATTATCAAAACCAATATGGTTGAAATAAAACCGAGTGATCAAAACCAATATAGTCGAAAGAAGACCAAAGTGGTGGGGAATGAACAGAAATTTTAGCACTATATCGGAGCGAAAAATCTATGTAACTTTTGATCAACACAAACTCGGCACCAAACGAACATTTTCGCAAGGAGAAGAAAAAAACTAAGTGGTAATAGGCAATTAAACTCTGATTGAATTTCAAACGTGGGTTTTGTTTGAAGTAGATTGAATTTAGTGTATGTTCCTCTGGTTTGTTTCTACCTTTTTTTATTTTCAATCTGTTTTATTCACATCCTCCTCAAACTCTATGGATTACAAATTAAATATGATTGAAATTGTAGGATTGTCAGTGGCAAACAAAAGGGTGAATGAATGTAATTGGCAGTGAAAATATTTTCTTAAATCTACTGTATTCTATTTTTAACTTGCAAACACAGCAAAACAGAAATACAAAAGGACAACAAAAATAGAAAATAGTTGACAGTTCCAAATGTGCCCCTGATTTTTGTCCCCTATGAGCTAAACTTGAACTGGGATTGATCATGCTGCCCCTTTAGAGTGGGTCATACTGCCCATGCTACTCTCGTCAGAGTGAGCAACTCATTTGAGAATCCACTGTAGTGAATATTGATTAGCCGTATGTTGTAGGGGTGGCCCCCACCCAAGCCCAGTTGACCTGCTAAAGGGTTGTAAATCCCAAAATGGGATATCTATAATGACATAAATACCCTTGCGAGGGGGACTTGAGTGTAAAGGCTTGATTGCAAAATACTCTCCATGTGAATATATATATGGCTGCCACAGGCATGGGGAAAGGCCAAGCATTGTTCATCTCTCATCTCCACTACTACAATCTCACTCTCTTGTTTGGTGGTAACCACAGCAGTTGGCACCGTCCGTGGGGAAGACAGAGCAAGCCTCAACATTTGAAGAAGGATGGCACCCAAGAAAGCTTCATCATCGGCGGCAAGGAAGAAGAGAAGCACGACGGCGGCGCTCGTCGACGCCAGGGCCTCTGCATCGGCTACTGGCGCAGATGGCAACGTTGGCGCTGCTGCTGCCGACGTCGACGCTTGTACCGTGACGGACGCCCCCACTGTTGGCGCGGCGGTTGGCACTGGTAGTGTCGATTGGGTCGCGGAGTGGTCCGATGCTCGCATTGTGTAACATCCCGAAATTGGGTTATTTTACTGATGTGGAAATTTAAAATCATTTCATGCATTTTGATGGCATTCAAATTTCTTTTGAATATTTGGTTGAAATCTTTTTGGGATTTGTGGCGTACAAATTAAATATCAAAGAGTAACCCTAGGTGCAAATAATAGAAAACTAAAATTTTAAATATGAATCTGAAAAGATGATCCAGTATAAGGAAAGAGGAACCTGAGTTAAAAATATAAAATCTCATTAGGAGAATAATGACATAAAGAGCACTAGAAGTGAATGACAAAAATACAAACACTTATACATAGATATATATATACAAATTGTGCAATGAAAAATTTAGCAATATAAGAAATAAAAAATATATATATGTATATGCAAAAATCTAGTAGGCCAGCAAAATAGTAATAGGTGAAATTATGTATATACATATAACCTAAATAATAATAATAAAAACTCATTTAATAGCTGAAAGTTTAAAAGTTAAAATTTAAATGTCATGCAAAGATTGAAATCAATAATCATAAATGGGAGATAGAAATTTGATTAAAGTCCGAAATTCAAAAAATAATTAGCATGAGCCTTCTTTTCCCTTTTCCCCATTTTCCTTTTCCTTTTCTCTTCCTAGTGGGCCCCACATCCTTTTCCCCTTTTCCCTCTCTCCTCCTTTCTCCCCACCTTTGGCCCCGCCACCTCCTTCCTCATTTCTTTCTTTTCTTCTCCCCAGTAGCGCCGCGGCCTGCGTCCTTCTGTCCCCTCTGCGTCGACTTGCCCCTCCCTCTGTGCCCGCGCCTCGTGCTTTCTTAGTCCTCTGCTTGTAGAGCCTGTGGGTCCCCTTCCCTTGCTGGTCCCCACCCTCTGCGGCCATAAGAAGCCTCCGCGCCTTCCCCTCTTCTTCCCACCCTCTTCCTCCACCGCCATTACCACCATGGCACCTCTCCGGTGAACCATTCTGGATTCCTTGCGGTGGGAAATCTCGGCACCCCAAACCTTTCCCCACCGCGGTCGGGCTGCAGCCCGCCTCACTTCATGGCGCCATGAGCATGCCGCAGCTAAAGGCCTCCGCCCTTGACCGCCTGGCCTCTTCGGGGTTTCCTCTTCCCACGGGTTTCCGTTTTGGCCGTCGCCGCCTCCTCCCAGCTGCTCCCGCCGGCGACGCCTTGACTCGTCTTGTGCATGGGCTGCTCTGCTTCAAGGGGTGGCATCCCCGGCTTAAGACGAAAAATCGCCCTATAGGGGTAAGATACACCCGAGGGCTGCCATGGCTAACAGCGCTAATTCTCTTCTCCCAGGGCTCCCTCTGCTGCTCGAGCCCCCGCCCACGCAGCCGAGGTTGAGCCCATTTATTTTAATTTCATGTGACAAGTGGGCCCCACTGTCGTGACCGCCCATGCGATCCATTGTCAGTTGGGTCCCTTTGTCGAGCGATGGGGAGAGAGAGAGGCAGCGCTGCCGGTGGCCCCTTTGTCGGCGCCCGCATGAGTGGGTCTTGCCGATGGGCCCTATCTGTCTCAATTTTTATATTTTCGTATTTAATTAAACCGAAAGGTTTGAAAAGGGCATAACTTATTCATTTTAACTCCAAATTAAATGAAATAAATTTCTAAAATTATCTAAATTCAAGGTCTGTCTAATGAAACCGAAATTGTGATTTTTGAAGCAGCTTTGAATTTAGTAAATAATTTAGAAGCTAATGAAATCTAATGCAAAATAGATTATGAGATATTTAAAATGGAATTAGTTGTCATAAAAGGATAAATGTGCCTTTAGTGTTTATTTTAAATCCAAAGTTAATTAAAGGCATCAACAAAGAATAATGAGTTTTGTTAAAATGTCCAAATTTAATAAAAGTTGCCCTTAATCAAAATTAAGATAAAGACCAATGTTAGCAAGCCGCCAATAATAAGTCCTAGTGGTAGTTTTTGCTGAATAGCAAATATTGAGGTATGACCCTATATAACAAACTTTGGCCAGATAAAATCATACATCTATCCGTAACTCATGGAACTTCCTAAATAAATACAAAAATAATAAAAAGAGGCTAGTAATAAAAAGAGCGAGTTATTGTACCCCATCACCGACCTTACCCCAAAACACCCATTAACTCATAACGGAGCTAAATTGATTTCATTTGGATTTATGTGGGCCTTTTGAGTTATTTGCTTTTATTCGTGTTCAGTCGTTTAGTACGAAATTAGAAATTGGAGTCCTGAAGAATCGAGGGGTCAAGCGAGGCCAAGATAGAGGTGAAGATAAAGACCAGGAGCTCAGGACCTTCGAATAAGAAAGCGTTGAGAGAGCTCAAGACCGCGGTAATCCACGCCAGGCGAGTCAATACTTTGATCATGTTGAACCTACATTTCTGCAAATTACTTTTGTTTAAAATTATCAAATTGCATGCTATTATTTTATATGCAAATACATGTTTAATTTAAGATCCTAGTTATATGACCATGTTTACCTTGACTAATATTACACCCTCCTTTGAATACTTGATTATGCGAACCTGGTCACCCTAGCAAAATTATAATAGTAACCTTTCGAAAATAAGTCCGTAACTATATGCCATGCTTAGTATTGCTTAGATATTCATGGGCGTGGAAACGCCCAAACATCACTTTCAAACATGAGAGAATTTTGAATGGGCAGTCATTGTGATAATGACTGGTATATGTTGGTATGAATATTTTATGTTCCCAAAAACCCTACTTACTTTAATATCTGGGCGGATGGTTCGAGGGTGTGAGTATGTGTGTGGTGCCGTGATAGCACAAAGGGGATTGTGGTAGAACCGCCCAGATAACCATTAAGGACTGAATCTTGTGATGACCTCCCAAGGTACTACAGTACAACCACATGCTGGCAAAGTATAGGCAGGGCTAAATAATTTGTATAGCCCTAGTGTGGTTACGTGAAGGTATGAACACGAGCAAATGGATGGATGGTCTCATCCCCGCCTTTGCCCGTGATGGCTCACGAGGGACCCTTCTCAAGGGATGGTCGCATCCTACAGAAGATAGACCTTAGCGGGCGTAACCACAAGTAAGATTATGCATTATATGATCTGTGATAGTCTACTCAACCGCATGGCTAAGGAATCATGTGGGACAACGAGCGATTTATCTCTTGTGGGTAAAGTGTACAAACTCTGCGAGTCAAAACTATTGAATAGCCGTGCTTACGGTCAAGGGCGAACATGGGAACTTAACTAGATATAGTTCTATTTCAAAAACTTTGTGGGTGGAAATGGAAATGTGGAGGGTAGAGAAAGGCCCTTATTTGAGTTGTCCTGAGTGTCGTCCTAGTAGAATTGTCCTGGGTGTCGTCCCAGTGGAAATTGCTCTAGGTGTCGCCCGATGGAATTGTCTGGGTGTCGTCCGGTGGTAATGTAGCGGTTATAATTGAAAAGTTAAGCATATGGTGCGAGACTATGAAATGGTGGATGGAATCTGGACCTCTATTATTATTGCATTCTGTCACATTATGTTTTGTTTAAATGGCTAAGTCTCAGGAAGTTTCTATGTATTATATTTCAAAAGCAAATAATCGCAATACTTCTCCAAAAATAAAATGCCAGGAAGAATAAATAGAGTCGTCAGAAAAGAAGATAACTGTTGTGGTAAATACATAGCAATGTTTGGTGGATTCATGTCGATTATAAATAAAAGAAATTTTAAAAAAAAGGAGTTTAGGGGAAATAAATTGGTGGAGTCTAAATAAATAGATAGGCTAGATAGGTGATATAAATGATTTTGTAGGATTAGAAGGGTGAAAAGGAAATTAATGGAATTAATGGGATTAATAAGACTTATCTAGGTGGATAAATTGAATTTGTGGAAATTTGGAGATATGAGGATTGGGATGTAAACTTGATTAAATCTTGGTGGAGAAATACCGATGAATTAGTTAGAGATAGATGATTGAAAGTAAGGATTAATTATGGGCAGAGTAAATTACGGATTTGGATCATTAACAAAAAGGATTGGATTGTTAGAATATTCTGATACAAATGAATTCGGTGGTTGAAAACTAATCATGTTAGAGGATCCTTAGAATTCAGAAGTGAAGAGTTGGTGATTAGTGATTGCAAGATTGGATTATTAGGAATCCGGAATACAAAGGTATTGGTGGATTCGAATAGATAATATGTATATAGAAATTGCATGTTCGATGGATTAAATAAATAATGTCGCTACATTTGGTGGATTAAATAAAAGATGCCATCCGCTGTTTGGAGTCTTAGACAACAATTAGTAAAGAAAATATATCTTTGGTGGATTAAGTCAATTATGGCAATCGCCGTGTGGAGTCCTAGGTTGCAACTATAACACTAGGGTTCAATAATGATAATGCTACAAAAAGAGAAGTTGCTGGCAAATAAAACAACCCGAGCCTTTCCTTTGATAAGCCATGCATACTATTTATTTGCATTCTGTGTATTGGCTCGCGGGGCACGGTGGTTAGTGTGCTCACACTCGCTCTCACAACAACTCCAGAATCAAGAATCAGATCACTACCTCAGCAACTCGGTGGTCATGAGGGCAAAGAAAATGAAGATGTCAAGGGCTGGGTCGCGAACCTTGATTGGTGCACTGTGGGCAAGTCTGAGGGTTCCCACATGTGCTTCGTTCTTCATTGCTACAATTTTTCGATTTTGGCCTAATCGGCTCATGTGTAAGTTTACTATATTATTTATGCTTCGCATGATATGTATTTGATATTCATTATCGTATCTGTGAGCACTATCTCGATCCGAGGAATAGTGCAATAAATCACGAGGATTCGGATGTAAAACGGGGTCCGACACATTGGCACGGCCACTACCCCACACCGGTGTGGGCGATAAGCAACTCCGGCGGCAATGTCGGCCTCACACCGACGCCGAGTCCACCGCACCGACACGTCGGGCGCTCCGGGCGCAAGCGTGGTCGCCGCCATCTCGGCGGTGCGTGTCGGAGCTCAGGCCGGCGTGACCACGTTGACGGTGGAGAACGCCCTACTGACGGCCCTCGGCACCTTTGCAGCGGGATCTAGCGGACCTCCGTGGAGCCGTCACGGAAATACAAGATGCTCGAAGCCAACAAATCCCACAAGCGGCGGTGGTAGAGCCTATGCCGGCGGGCGGATAGTCACAACGCCCCTACGTCCAGCCCTCCCCGCTTCCGCGCGTGGATCCGGAGTCCCCCCTCTCCGTGGGCCTCTGGCAATCGGCGTGGCCGGAAGACTTCAAGTTCCCCTCCACCATCGAGCCGTACAAAGGCAACATGAACCCCCTGGATTTTGTGCACGTGTACGAGACCGCTATCGAAGCCGCAGGCGGGGATGACTCCACCAAGGCGAAGGGGCTACCCCTCGCGTTACAGTGAGTGACACTCTCTTGGTTTTTTACTATAGAGTCGAACTCCATCTACGCGTGGGAGCAGATCCACGACCGCTTGTACAACAATTTCCATGGGAATTACGTCGAGCGCGTTGACACGGATCAGCTCTTCGCTATCAAGCAAAAACCCTCAGAGAAGCTCCGAGAGTTCTTCAAGCGCCGCCAAGGTTTCTTTGCCGGTCAGGGCGTCAACGAGACCACCATCATCAACACGAGATCCAAGGCCTCGCCCGGGGGCGGCGAGTACAACGCACAAGCCAATAAAGGCGGTGGTAAAGCTCTTGACAAGGCATCGAAGGGCGGTGACTCCGACACCAACCAGCGGAGGACTCCCCCAAGTGCAAACAAGGGTCCTCGAAGGGCGCCCGAGGACTCAAGGAGACCAAGCGTAGCGAGGATCCGTCGGCGACAAGCCCAGCGCAACTTCTTGTGATCGCCGGTGCATAGAGCTTGGTGCTCAAAGCCCGCACCGCAAGGTGCATGTCCTCACCGACAATCCAAAGCGGAACCGCCCTACCACAGGATGGACACCCAAGCCTCGGCTAGGCGGCGAAGTCAAGGAGTGCCCACGCTGCGCCGAAGGTCCGGTCCTCGAGCAATCGACGTCTTCGCATGGTCACCAAATGACATAAAGGCGTTGATCGCGCCTCATCGAACATGCCTTAGCGGTCCGCCCTGATGCCAAGCTAATCAAGCAAAGACTCCGCGCATGTCCATCGAATGGCAGCAAGCGGCCAAGGCAGAGGTAGCAAAGCTTCTCTAGGATAGAGTCATCCGCGAAGTCCAGCGTCCGGATTGGTTTGCCAACCCGGTGCTGGTGAAAAAGCTAGCAGTGCCTGGCACATGTGCATTAACTTCATCGCTCTTAACAAGGCGTGTCCGAAGGACAATTACCCGCTGGTGGACGCCATGGCAGGGTGCAAGCTTATGAGCTTTTTGGACACATACTCCGGCTACCATCAGATCCATATGGCCAAGAATGACGAAGACAAGACTAGCTTCATAACGCCGGTAGGGACGTACTAGTTCGTCAGGATGCCCTTTGGCCTGAAGAATGCGGGATCACCCTTCACGCGCCTCGTCGCGCTTGCGCTGGCCTCACAGCTCAAGAGGAATGTCGAAGCCTATGTCGATGACATGGTGGTGAAAACTAGGCGACTCGCCACCACGGTCAAGATCTTCAAGAGACCTTCGACAACCTCAGGCGAGCAGGCATCAAACTCAACCCGGACAAGTGCGTCTTCAGCGTGCAATCTGGGAAGCTCCTAGGCTTCCTTGTGTTCGGGTGTGGCATCTAAGCGAACCCCGACAAGGTTGATGCGATCCTCACCATGGAGCCACCCAAGACAACGAGGGAGGTCCAGAGGCTTACTGGACGGATGGCCACATTGAGCCGCTTCTTATCCGTGGCATGGGCGGGGCACGCCATTCTTCAAGACCCTCCATGGCTACAACGGGTTCCATTGGCATGGCGGTGCATGCGAAGGCTTTCGATGACCTCAAGAAGCACCTCACAAGCCAATCTACACTTGTCGCCCCAGCACCAGAGGCTTCCCTCCTGCTTTACCTCGCTGCCACAGCAACAACGGTCAGCGCCGTCCTCATCCTCGAGGAGGTACCCTTCAACAGCCCGTATACTTGTCTCGAGGCCCTTCAGGCACCAAGGCCTTGATACGAATTTGAGAAGGCGGCCTCGAGAAAGCTTGGCACTATTTCCTAGCCCACCCAATCACTATGCCGACCTCATTCCCTCTAGCGGAGATGTTGCACAACAAGGAGTCCACGGGAGTATCGGCAAGTGGGTGTGAGCTTGCACCATTCCTCATGACGGCAATAAAATCTCAAGTCCTCGGATTTCCTCATGAGCAGACTCACTTGACTCAAGACGTGCAACAACCAGACGACCCGTGTGGATGCTCAACATCGACGAGCTTACGCGCTACAGGCGCGCCGGGTTTTCCTCATTGAGCAGAGACTCACTTGACTCGCCGTGGTCAATAAAAAAACGAACCTTAACTCTCACTGACAAAGGCGAACGCCATATGGGAGCAGAAGTCACGAATAATGGTGGCAATATGGTTCCTCGCTGATTGGCAGACTCACTTGACTCGGCCACGTGCCCTGCCGCGACGACGGCGGTGCTGCGTTGTAGTGTGGCATCTTCTCCGGCGACTGTGTACCCACGCCCCTAGTCGGACCTGGCGGCTGCCCGCATGCGTACCCGCTGACCCCCGACCCTATACCCTGACCCGCGTGCGTGCCGCTGCCTGCACCAGGACAGCTGGCCCGCCATCTGCATGTTCCAATGGACCGCGCACTTCGCAGCTCGTGTAGTCCGTGGGCCGTACTTGTAGCAGGAGTCTCCGATGCGTCGGTAGTTCGACTCTTCTCCGGATGGGACGGTCTTCGCAGCGCAACAGTACGCGGGGCTGTCGTCATCCCATGCGCACACCGCGTGCGCCGGCGGACGGCCTGCGAGACACGTCTGATATGCTGACTTGGGGATCAGTTACTCAGTCGTACGTCACAGTCTGGATCTGTGACGTAGTGTACTGTCGTCACTGACCCCTCTGTTGTCCTCCCGTCCCACGCTAGCGTACCGTCAACACGCGAGCCAGCGCCACCAGAATCCCCAGGGCTTGCACCCGCTCACGCACCCTCACAGGAGTCCGGGTGATGCGCCGAGGTCGCGCGCGCTAGTCATGCCCACTGGCCCCTGTGGGAACGCCGCGAGACACTACCTGACGCAGGAGCGTGCTCACGCCAGCTGCTCACCGCGTGCACGTGTGCGTCTTCTGTACCGCGTGCGTCCAGCGATCTATCGCGTCGCTCGCACATGCTCGCAGATGCACACAGGCCTGCGATGAGCTAGCCGCGATGAGCCCGGCTGCGCGCGCCGATCCGCCGAGCGCCCTCCTCCTTCCGCGCCACGTCTCGTGCACCTGCGTCAGTCACGCGCGCACGTCGCTCGCTCGCACACTGCGTTGAGAGTCATCGCGGCGAACGCCGGCGTGGCCCGGAGGCCTCCCAGCACCCGCCCCCCGTGCGTTCCACCACCGCACGGTTGCTCCAAGCACGTTGCCGTACCTGCTGTCCAGCGCTGAGCTCTTGTGCTGCTGACGCGTCTCGAGACCTGTGCGCGCACCTCTCGTGCGCCCGCGGCGCGACCAGGCATGCCAGGCATGCGCGCTCATGAGCCCACCTAAACCGACATGTCTCGCGCCGAGCTGGTGTGTCGGGTCCCATCCGCCACTTGTCCGAGTGGCGCACCAGTGCCGCCAGATCCTCAGCCGGCTCTTGCACATCTGTACTCGAACGCATCACGGGACTCGTCGATCCGTCACTGTCAAACTCATGACGCAGTAACCACACCTGTTCCGACCTGGAGCGATCATGGGGGATACCGGCGCCTATCTGCCGCAGACGGGCAGCAAGATCGGCTGAAATCCTTAACCGCCCGTACGGATTGTTGGACGACTGCGTCTCCCCGCTCCGATTCACCCCTTCCTCGATCTCACTATTCTGTAAAGCACTATGAAGACTGCCACCATGTATCTGTACAATCACAGGAGAAGAACTAGACTTAGGCAAGAAGTATAAATGTTGGAGCGATAAACCAGCAACAACGCAGAAGCCGGGACTCCAAAATAAGGACCATAGATCAAATTTATGATAGAATTATATTTCGGATATTGGAGAGGATTATGCTTCCCCAGCGGTGACAGTATAAAAACGGGTTGATGGGTAAAACTGGTACAGTCTAAGTTAATGGATACTACGCATGTGACTAATGAATGCACATGTGAAAACCATATGATAGAAATTAGGTATAAGAAGAGTTCACATCACTACTTATCTGAAAATAAGAACCAGAATCATGATATAAGCAGAAAAGACAGAGTACTAAGAATGTATCATGTTTCTGTATTATGTTATTAGTTATGTTCAGATATATGATGTAGGATTGTCAATCTATGTACAAAATCAGAAATAACAATGAAAAAAATAAGTTAAAATATATTAATCTGGTGAAAAGTCAGATAATAAGTACAAACTGTAGAAAACAGCACGTGGAAGAAGCATGTGGGACGTTTCATCCAGTCAGCATTTTGTGAGATCAGATAGAATATATGATTAATTGTTGATAATAGTTTATGTTATTTTTTTGTTACTTATACATTATATCTGAATAGATAATAAAGAAGAGTCATTGCAGAAATAAATATCTGATTCTTAAACGACATAATAACACAAAAAATATGCAAATGCATTACATGTGTGCCATGTAGATTACTACTCTTGTTATACTGATTAATCATAATTGATATAGTGTAATGATTAATTAGTTCTCATCTATCTAGTAAATCTTTTTATAAGGATGACTTATTATACTGTAGGCGATGCACACTGTATCTTCACTCACATACTTGCAAGTCATTGAAAACTTTTACAGGCAAGAGGATATCGTGCTCACTTTCTCGTGGAATGTGAGTCTCGGCGAGTTGACCTGGACTCAGTATGCGGTTCTATTCTTCTGCTCTTCTTTATGTTAATCTTGATGGCATCTCGTATTTTGACTCTTGTCGACTTAGCAGTCATTAACCTGATACTGCATGATAGAAAGAACCTCTTATATCTTTCACATATATAGAATAATACAAGAAATAAAATAATAATATAAGCATAACGAATATAGCGAATAATTAGATGATATAATATTAAGAATCAAGTCTTTTCTAAGATCTAATGGAATCTAATCTACATCGCAGCTTCTCCTCTTTCTTCTCCAGCCATCCTCATTTCTTCCCCCTGGCCCTCTCTAGCTTGCGAGCAGCCCCCCTACGCTTCTCTTAGCGCTCTCAGTCGCTCGTAACAGGTAGGACTGTACCATACTATGCTTACCAGCTCACACGTACTCCTCTTTTCAGTCATACTTCCATCGCAATTCAACTTGGTCCTAACAAGCTTAGCACAGCAGAGTTGTTCAGTACTAACACACATGAGCCATGTATAATGCATTTTCCACACTGCTATGGTCTCACAGATGGACTACAAGCATGGGCCGATAGCGTGCTGATAATAATACAGTAACGCAATGTACCATGTATATTTCATATTAATTAAGGTAAAAGTATAGCATAATATATATACATGACATGAAAATGTATTAACTGTAATATAGCAGCATATGAAATAATTATTTAAATATAATATGATATGTTTTATTAATCCTTATAGTAGTTGATATAGTATATTAGTATAATAATAAGAATAAGCATAATATCATATTGTATATTTATATAACAAAAACTCAAAAAAAATATACAGATTTAAAAATTATATAATAGATAATTAGATATGTCATGGATAATTTTGAGAGAAAGTTGAGTAGACTAGTATTTTGATGTAGATACATTTAATAGTAATCGAGCAGAGTAGTGAAATAACGAAATACTTATATAAGCTGTATAGACATATGTGTATATCTTAATGACCTTATAATTTTGATTGATTACATAGTTACAAATTAAATCATATAATTACTTGATATATACTGATCTGTAACGCACAAATATATGATTATAATGTTACTTAGTAAGTATATAGTAAGCAATTCTATAACAACCGACGACCGGTGTGGATGCTCAATACTGACGAGCTTACGGCGCTCTGGGCGCCGGGGTGGGCGTAGTGGTCGCTACACCTAGAGGGCACCGCCTGCTGCACTCGGCGCGTCTCGGGTTTCCGGCGACAAACAACATGGCCGAATACGAGTCACTGCTCTTTGGCCTTACGAAGCTTAAAGCCCTGGGCGCCCGAAGGGTCCTTGTCCGCACCGACTCGCGTCTGGTCGCAGGCCACGTTGACAAATCCTACCAGGCCAAGGACCCCGAGCTGGCCAAGTATCTAGCGGCGGTGAGGGCGAAGGAGCGCCATTTTCTTGGCGTCACGGTCAAGGCCATCCCTTAGGCAGATAATGAACAAGCCAACGTCCTCGCCAAAGCCGACCACGGCAGCCCTCTCCCGAGGGAGCATTCTACGAAGTCTTGCCCACTGCAGCTATCGCCCAAGACAACCATGACGCAGCCCTTGTCCGTCAAATTGCCCAGTAGGGCGACTAGTGGGAGCCCACCTACAGCTTTTTGCAAGGCATGGCGGAGCCAAATGACCCCCTTGACCTCTAGCATTTGCTGCACCGCACCAGATCCTTCTAGATGCTCGACGGTGTCCTCTACAACAAGGGAGTCTGCGCCCCATTGTTACAATGCCTCTCACGTGACGAAGGTAACTGCCTCCTCGCGGAGATTCACACCGGGCTTTGTGGCTCACACATTGCGCCAAGGTCCCTGGTCGGTAAAGCATTCAGACAGGGCTTCTATTGGTCAACCTCTATTGTAGACGCACAAGACCTTGTGTGCCGGTGTCAAGGTTGCCAGTGGATGGGACGAGTCATTAGCAGACCTCCGGCGAGCATGCAGCCCATCCCACCAGTGTGGCCATTGGCGCGCTGGTGCATCGACATCGTTGGGCCACTCCCACGTGTCCTAGGGGATCTCCGGTTCGTCGTCGTTGCATCAACTGTATCAAGAATCGCTTTATAATGATGCATCTAAGCAAGAGGACTAGTATTGAACCTTGGCGCTAAGGATGAGGACGCCACCAGGTTCAATTGCACCCCACAGGCCTTGTGCCTGCAAGTAGATGTGCATCATGACCACCCACCTGTAGTTGGTCTTCGCCAAGATCGGCACCGGCCTGACGCCGATAACTCCTTGATGGTGCGGTGGACGACGATCGCCGCCACCGCGCCCGCCCATGGCCGCCGCCACGCCTGCGCCCACGCCACGGCAAAGGGCAATCGCGAACAGCGCCGATGGCTGGCAGCGCACTCCTGCGGCTCTGAGGAGAGTCCGACATCACCGCTCCCTAGTACGAAACGGGGCTCTGAAACCAATTGTTGGACTTCGACGCACAAAGTCCTGCAGGTGCGAAGTCCCTACTTCGCTTGTCGTGCGAAGTCTCCGACTTCGGAGCGGAGCCCTGTCTTCGACTACGAAGTCCTACTTCGAAGGAGCTAACAAGATGCCATCTCTGCAAGCTAAGCCACAGCAGCTCCAAATGTTGACCACCAACACCAATTTCGTTTTTTATCTTCTGGTGAACAACACTTTTCTAATGCAGATCAGATATCATGGATATTTCTCAAGAATCTGATAGGCACCGCCTAAGATAGCAAGAAAGTTTATAAATTGGTTTGGTTGGGATGCGCCAGGCCCAGGCTACAGTGCAACGCCTAGGCGACACAGAAAGGCCCCAGTGGCAAGCCACTATGGTGGACCCTCCCCACAAAAAATAAATTTAATATCACAGTGGACACATGGCCCACATATCAGATATTAAACTGATAAGAACAGATACTACACTTGATCTTAGCCAAAAGGCCGAGAAAGGTATGAGTTAAGATGGAGAACCGCGCATCCTTTTATAGCCGCTCCTCCTGCCAGGCTGCTGCTTGGGTATTCGATGTGGTACTAAAACTCGTCGTGGTGGATGGCGCCAGCCACCAGTAATTTAATTAAAAGTTGGATCGAGCTAATAATGCATCAACGAATGTCTGAGGCTCCCGTTCAGAAAGCATAAGCAACAAAATCAGGGTGGTTGTTAGCTGCTGCTGCTGCTGCTACCACAGAATTCATGTCATACTCGGATTGCACAAATCGTTTTCTGTTTATATAAATCGTTTTATATTGTGCGGTCTGCCGAGGTTCAACTAAGATAAGGATCTTATAGCTGAAAGCTAGGAAGCCAATTTGGAGCCAGGCGAGACGAGTGCTTGCTGACATGCAGCCATGCGGCGGCGGTAGTGGGTGATGATCAGAGAAAGCTAGCGCCATTGCAGATGTAAAAGAGGTGACCACGTCAATGATGACGCCGCGGTGGTTGGCGCCAAGGATCCGGCTGGAGAAGAAGATAACGCAGCCACGGCGGCATTCGCCGGAGAAGATAACACGGGGGCGGCAGGCAGTTGCCGATGATCAGAGAGAGAGACGTCGACGATATGGCGACCAAGGGAAACTGCTTTCGTCACATACGAGTCTAGCTAGTGAGCATGCAGTTTCTTCCGATTCATACATGCGATCAATGGAGCATGGCCTAATACACGTTGTGACATTGAGCAACACCATCTCGATTAAATTTATTGGCCTCTATTTCCCAATGCTAAAATTTACAATATCCTACGGTGATGATGAGCTAACGAACCTTACAGGAGTGGTCATCCTAAAGAGTGCGAGCAGCAAGATGTTCAACATGAGTACTCTACTTGGCAATTGTTCGTTCAAGAAAGTGAACACCTCCAAGCACTAAAGTTCCGATGATACAGTAATAGGCGATGAAACTCTGATATAATTTCAAACGTGGGTTTTGTTTGAAATAGATTGAATTTAGTTTATGTTCGATCCTGTCTATGATATACACAATATCACAGACGATTAATAGCAAAGACCGTCTGTGATACTCGACTATCACAGACGGTTTTTGTTACTAACCGTCTGTGATATGTTTCATATCACAGACGGTTCGTTGTTCCAAACCGTCTGTGATAGCTATTTCAACAGCAATTTTATTTCTGTTTTCCGGCTAGCCTCAGGATATGCTAGCGATGCCCTCTGAAAACAAGCTACAAAGACGATGAATGAAACAACGGCCAGCAGATCACATATATATATAGCATGACAATCGTTACACATGTCGGGACCCCGGATTTCCGAATCCGGACCCTCTGTGTATTACAGCACTAGTCCCAGATCAAAGCTAGTGCACATAGTCAAACAATGATAAATATGTAACCAACCACGATTTATTACAATACTAGTTAGAGACTCGTGTGTTATAACAGAGTCATAAAAATAATGAGACGGAACTTACTGCCTGGCCAACTTCACACATCAAACATTGGAGAGCAAGCGACAAGGAGAGAAGGGTGGCCAGAATGCGCGAGGAGATAAGAAAAGTAGATGCTTGACGGCGCTTAGGTGTTCTGTCATCGGGTTCGCCATAAATCTGCTCACGTACTCGACCGCAAACCGATATCCAAAGGGTGTGGACCAAGTACCGAGGCTGCCAACCACACTACGGAGAACGTGGGATCAATCGGTAGATTGGAGCCTCCTTACTAATTTAAGAAGTGCCACCATGGGCACTTGCATCGGCATTGTAGCCGCCATGCCGGCCTTGCCCGTGAGCTTTGCCGACACGTAGCTTGGCTCATGGTGATCTTCCCGGGCAGCTGCTTGACATCAATGCGAGATAGTAGCTCAACTTCCCAAGGTCGCTCATCTTGAACGAGCGCTTCATTTCCACCTTGAACGACTCAATCTCAATTTGGACGGCGACGGTGAGGATCAAATCGTCAACATACACGCCCAAGAGCACACGTCCTCGCCCCGCCGCGTGTGTACACCCGTGCTCTTCCTCGCAACGCTGTGAACCCGAGTACCACCAGCGCGGGCGGTCGAGCCATGCCCATGCCCGCTGAGCTTATCGAGGTCAGAGTGCTTTGTGCACAGCAGATTGCCGCCATGCCCGCGATCATGAATCTTGGTGGTTGAGCGACATAAACCTCCTCCATGAGGTCGCCGCTCACACACGCATTTGACGCCGAGATGGTGGACCGCCCACCCTCGTGCGCGCCACCGCCGCTAGTGTGCGCACGGAGTTGAGCCACACCACGGGTGTAAAACCTTATCGAAATCCACGCGGTGCGATGTACGCACCCTTAGCCACCACCGCGCTTTGTACCGAACCACCGCCTCGTGAATCCTTCTTGAGCTTGAACACCCATTTGAGGCCAATCGGGCGATGTCCGGCCGGGAGGTCCACCGCCTCCCACGTGCCATTGTCCTCAATGGCCGCCATTTCCTCGTCAAAAGAGGTGGGCTCCTCAGTCGCAATGAGGAGCCCCTCGTCAGGGTCCAGTACGGTGGCTCGGCAGTATTGATGCAATTATCCATTGTGCGGAAACACCGTGGCGCACCGTTATCACTATAGTCGAGCCCCGACGGGATGAGCGACGGTGGAGTGCAGTGCTCGACTTGAGCACCACCGGTGTCGTGGGTGGCGTTTATGGGCATTCGGGGTGACGCCACAGCTTCCTCTTCTTCCTCCAGGGATGGGACCGTAGGGGATACAAGAGTGTTCGGCTCATCGCCGCCCAAGACACCGCTGACCATGTACTCCACGGTGAACGTCTCAGGGCTGGCGTCATTGTTCGCCTCCCAATTCCACCATTTGGTCTCGTCGAACACCACGTCGCGGGTCACATGGAGCCGGCCGCCCACCGGATCGTACACCCGGTAGCCTTTGCGGCCCCAACTGCACTGATGAAACCATCTTCATGCTCGTTGTCAAGCTTTGCGGCGACGCGGGTGTGTGACCTTGGCGTGAGAGAGGCATCCGAACGTGCGTATGAAATGCATAGCCGGTTTCTTGCCATGCCAAGCTTCATAAGGTATCATCCCAGTGACACTCTTTGTCAGCGAACGGTTCAAGATGAACACGGCCGTGCTCGCCATCACTGTTTGATTCCAGCGCTCCACTACCCCGTTTTGTTGCAGCGACTACGGCGCCGTGAGCTGCCGGTGAATGCCCTTCTTAGCGTAATACTCGCCGAAAGTCATCGCCATGAACTCGCCTCCTCGGTCCGTGCGTAGCACACATAATTTCATGATAGTTCCACCTCGACGCAAGCTTGAACTTGATCACGCCGCCTCGTCCTTCCTCGACAACAAAGCACCACCACATAAATCGGCTAGTGTCATCGACGAGTAGGAGAAAGTACTGCCTGCCGCCGTGGGTCGCCGAAGTGACTGGCCCGCAAAGGTTGCCATGGACGAGATCAAGCCGGCCCTTCATGCGGCACTTGGCCTCTAGAGGGAACAGTGAGCGCCGTTGCTTGCCGACAAGGCACACGTCACACAGCTGGTCGACTTGATCCAAAGAATGAAACCCATGCACCATGCTGCCACGCCCAAGTTTCTTCAACCCTCAAGCTCGTGGTCGAACCGCTCGTGCCGCCGCCACATCGCCGCTTGTGTGTGCCAGGAGCGAGCGTGAGGGTGATCTTGTACGGTTGATTCGCCGATCGCCATACCTTGGCGAGAAGCTCCCTTCTTGGATCATGCACCTGTAGTACGCCGTCCTGGATCAACACTTGGCACCCGACCTCATCGAATTGACCCAAGCTGATGATGTTGCTGCACAGGCGTGGGATGAAGTATACGGCCAACAGCACACGATGACGTCCACCCCGTGCCGCGATCATGATCGTGCCGTGCCCGAGGATGTCCACCATTGATCCATCGCCGAATTTCACCGTGCCCGTGTTGTCGCGGTTCAGCTCGGAGAAGGCCACGCTGTTTCCCGTCATATGGTTCGATGCGCCGTGTCGAGGTACCACACGCCGCCGCCCCGCCACATGTATGGTTGTCGATGTCACCCAACTGCGCCGTCGCACATTCTTTGTTGAGGAAGACCTGTCCGTCGACGTGCACAGATACGACGCGCTCTGGGAGGCGCGCGGGCACCAGTGAAAGAGAGGCCGCCTAGGCCATCAACCGGGACGGCTCGTCATTGTCGCCCTCCTCCGCCAACAGTGCAGCGGCCGCTGCCTCGTCTCTCTTCTTCTTCGCACTCTCAAGCCCAATACCCAGTTTTCCCGCAATACCTAGACGTATCCTTGTCGATGACCCATCGGCACCGCCCTTGCGTGCGCCTTTGGTACCGCGCTGGGTGGCTATGCTTGTTGGCGCCAACGCTACCAACACGCCGCACCCTCCTTGTCGTTTTATGTAGGCGACGGATGAGATCCTCCTTCGATGAGGGAAGAAGCCGGAACCCAGTTCTCATGTCACGCCCACGCCAGAAAGTGTCACGCTCCATGGACGGAGACGCCCATAACCTCCTCGATGGACAACTCGACGTCCAACAGCGCCTCGATTGAGATCGCGACCTACATGAACCGATCAGAACCACCTAGAACAACTTGCGAACGACCTCGGTTTCGCCGATCTCGCTTCGAGGAGACGAAGTTGTTGGCGTGGTCCACACCGCATCGAGAAGTCATCCACATTCTCGCCCGTTGGAGGCGATGTTGTTGAAGTCGCGCGGAGCTTCTACGTGTTCGCCACGCCGCACCCGCCAACTCTCATCCGCATGACCTTGACCGCCTCCGCGCCCCGCGCGGTCTCCTTGTCGCCGATTAAGCTCAAGATCTCCGTCAGACCGAGCGAGCGATTGCCGCTAGTGCCACCGATCCTCACCGTACTCGATGCCGCCGGGTTCAATTGCACCCCACGTGCCTTGTGCCGCAAGTTGATGCGCATCATGACCACGCACCTGTAGTTGGTCTTCGCCAAGATCGCACCGGACGGACGCCGATGACTCCTTGATGGTGTGGTGGACGACGATCGCCACTCACCCCGCGCCCGCCCTTGGTTGCCGCCATGCCCGTGCCCACGTCGCGACAGTGGCAACTGCGAACAGCGCCAATGGCTGGCAGCGCACTCCCGCGGCTCTGAGGAGAGTCCTATATCACCGCTCCCTAGTATGAAACGGGGCTCTGATACCAATTGTTGGACTTCGACGCACGAAGTCCTGCAGGTGCAAAGTCCCTACTCGCTTGTCGCGAAGTCTCCCAACCGAGCGAAGCCCTGTCTTCGACTCACGAAGTCCATCAGCAAGCTAAGTCATATCAAGGAGCTAACAAGCAAGCCATCTCTGCAAGCTAAGCCACAAGCAGCTCCAAATGTTGACCACCAACACCAATTTTGTTTTTATCTTCCGTGAACAACACTTTTCAAATGCAGAGCAGATATCATGGATATTTCTCAAGAATCTGATAGGGCTTAAGATAGCAAGAAAGTTTATAAATTAGTTTGGTTGGGATGCGCCAGCCCAGGTTATAGTGCAACACCTAGGCGACACGAAAGCCCCCAATGGCAAGCCACCGTGGTGGACCCTCATCCACAAAAAATAAATTTAATATCACAGTGGACACATAGCCCACATATCAAATATTAAACTGATAAGAACAGATACTACACTTGATCTTAGCCAAAAGGGAGAGAAAGGTATGAGTTAGGGAGAACCGCGCATCCTTTTATAGCCGGTCCTCCTGCCACGCTGCTGCTTGGGCACTCGATGTGGTACTAAACACGCGGCCGGCTGCCTTCCGGCCTGATCTGCCGCCGGCTAAAACTCGTTGTGTGTCACCAGTGCCGGTTCAACGTTACACTTTGGAGATGACTCACCGCCTAGGTGTCGACCTCTGGTAAACATGCGATCAATTGAGCACGTTGTGACATTGAGCAACACCATCACTACGGTGATGATGAGCTAACGAACCTTACAGGAGTGGCCATCCTAAGGAGTGCGAGCAGCAAGATGTTCAACATGATCGAGTACTCTACTTGGCAATTGTTCGTTCAAGAAAGTGAACACCTCCAAGCACTAAAGTTCCGATGATTTAAACTCAAGAGCCAATGGAAACTGCACGGTCAAAGAAGAAAGAAAAGCAGGATCCTCATAGGAGAGGTAATAGGCGATGAAACTCTCATAGGATTTCAAACGTGGGTTTTGTTTGAAATAGATTGAATTTAGTTTATGTTCGTTTGGTTTGTTTTTACTTTTTTTATTTTCTGTAGGACCGAAGATGGCGATAGATAGGAGTGAATTGTGGCTCAAAATTTCCCCTAAGACAAGAGTGGTCGAACAAAATCAGAGTGGTCAAAAACCAATATTGTTGAAATAAAACTAGAGTGGTTAAAAATCAATGTGGTCGAAATAAGATTAGAGTGGTCGAAAACCAATTTGGTTAAAATAAGACCAGAATTATCAAAAACCAATATGGTTGAAATAAAACCAGAGTGATCAAAAACCAATATAGTCGAAAGAAGACCAAAGTGGTCAGGGAATGAACAGAAATTTTAGCACTATATCTGGAACGAAAAATCTATGTAACTTTTGATCAACACAAACTCGGCACCAAACGAACATTTTCGCAAGGAGAAGAAAAAAACTAAGTGGTAATAGGCAATTAAACTCTGATTGAATTTCAAACGTGGGTTTTGTTTGAAGTAGATTGAATTTAGTGTATGTTCCTCTGGTTTGTTTCTACCTTTTTTTATTTTCAATCTGTTTTATTCACATCCTCCTCAAACTCTATGGATTACAAATTAAATATGATTGAAATTGTAGGATTGTCAGTGGCAAACAAAAAGGGTGAATGAATGTAATTGGCAGTGAAAAATATTTTCTTAAATCTACTGTATTCTATTTTTTAACTTGCAAACACAGCAAAACAGAAATACAAAAGGACAACAAAAATAGAAAATAGTTGACAGTTCCAAATGTGCCCCTGATTTTTGTCCCCTATGAGCTAAACTTGAACTGGGATTGATCATGCTGCCCCTTTAGAGTGGGTCATACTGCCCATGCTACTCTCGTCAGAGTGAGCAACTCATTTGAGAATCCACTGTAGTGAATATTGATTAGTCAGATGTTGTAGGGGTGGCCCCACCCAAGCCCGCTTGACTGCTAAAGGGTTGTAAATCCCAAAATGGGATATCTATAATGACATAAATACCCTTGCGAGGGGGACTTGAGTGTAAAGGCTTGATTGCAAAATACTCTCCATGTGAATATATATATGGCTGCCCTGGGCATGGGGAAAGGCCAAGCATTGTTCATCTCTCATCTCCACTACTACAATCTCACTCTACTGTTTGGTCGGTAACCACAACAGTTGGCACCGTCCGTGGGGAAGACAGAGCAAGCCTCAACATTTGAAGAAGGATGGCACCCAAGAAAGCTTCATCATCGGCGGCAAGGAAGAAGAGAAGCACGACGGCGGCGCTCGTCGACGCCAGGGCCTCTGCATCGGCTACTGGCGCAGATGGCAACGTTGGCGCGCCGCCGCCGACGCCGACGCCAGGTCCGGACGGACGCCCCACCGCTGGCGCGGCGGTTGGCATCGGTAGTGTCGATTGGGTCGCCGGGAGTGGTCCCGCTGATGCTCGCATTGTGTAACATCCTGAAATTGGGTTATTTTACAGTGTGGAAATTTAAAAATCATTTTCTGCATTTTGATGGCATTCAAATTTCTTTTGAATATTTGGTTGAAATCTTTTGGGATTTGTATGCATAAATTAAATATCAAAGAGTAACCCTAGGTGCAAATAATAGAAAACTAAAATTTTAAATATGAATCAAAAGATGATCCAAAGATAAGGAAAGAGGAACCCGAGTTAAAAATATAAAATCTCATTAGGAGAATAATGACATAAAGAGCACTAGAAGTGAATGACAAAATACAAACACTTATACATAGATATATATATACAAATTGTGCAATGAAAATTTAGCAATATAAGAAATAAAAATATATATATGTATATGCAAAAATCTAGTAGGCCAAAGAAAATAGTAATAGGTGAAATTATGTATATACACATATAACCTAAATAATAATAATAAAACTCATTTAATAGCTGAAAGTTTAAAAGTTAAAATTTAAATGTCATGCAAAGATTGAAATCAATAATCATAAATGGGAGATAGAAATTTCGATTAAAGTCCGAAATTCAAAAATAATTAGCATGAGCCTTCTTTTCCTTTTCCCCATTTTCCTTTTTCCTTTTCTCTTCCTAGTGGGCCCCACATCCTTTTCCCCTTTTTCCCTCTCTCCCTCCTTTCTCCCCCTGCCACTGGGCCCCGCCACCTCCCTTCCTCATTTCTTTCTTTTCTTCTCCCGAAGCCGCCGCCGCCTGTCCTCTCAAGGCCGACTTGCCCTCCCTCCGCCGCCGCCGCCGTAGTCCTCTGCTGAGCCTCTGGCCGGCCCCTTCCGCCGCCTGGTCCCCACCCCTCAAGGCCATAAGAAGCCTCCGCGCTTTCCCTCTTCTTCCCCACCCCTCTTCCTCCACCGCCATTACCACCGCCGGCACTCTCCAGGTGAACCATTTACCGATTCCTTGCGGTGGGCGTCTCGGCACCCCAAACCTTTCCCCACCGCCGGCCGGAGCTGCAGCCCCTCCTCAGCCGGGCCATGAGCATGCCTGCCGCTAAAGGCCTCCGCCGCCACCGCCACGGCCTCTTCCAGGGTTTTCTTCCCACGGGTTTCCGTTTTGGCCGCCGCCTCCTCCCCTGCCTGCCTCACGGCGACGCCGCCTTGCGCACGGGCTCGCTCGCTCAAGGTGGCATCCCCGCTTAAGACGAAAAATCGCCTATAGGGGTAAGATACACCCGAGGGTCGCCATGGCTAACAGCCGCTAATTCTCTTCTCCCTCGGCTCCCTCTACGCTGCTCGAGCCCCGCCCCACGCAGCCGAGGTTGAGCCCATTTATTTTAATTTCCGCACGACAAGTGGGCCCCACTGCCGACCGCCCCATGCGATCCATTGTCGGCTGGGTCCCGCCTGTCGAGGCGATGGGGAGAGAGAGAGGGCTGCTGCCACGGGCCCACTGTCGGCGCCCGCATGAGTGGGTGCTGCCAGTGGGCCCTATCTGTCTGAATTTTTATATTTTCTGTATTTAATTAAACCGAAAGGTTTGAAAAGGGCATAACTTATTCATTTTAACTCCAAATTAAATGAAATAAATTTCTAAAATTATCTAAATTCAAGGTCTGTCTAATGAAACCGAAATTGTGATTTTTGAAGCAGCTTTGAATTTAGTAAATAATTTAGAGAAGCTAATGAAATCTAATGCAAAATAGATTATGAGATATTTAAATGGAATTAGTTGTCATAAAAGGATAAATGTGCCTTTAGTGTTTATTTTAAATCCAAAGTTAATTAAAGGCATCAACAAAGAATAATGAGTTTTGTTAAATGTCCAAATTTAATAAAAGTTGCCCTTAATCAAAATTAAGATAAAGACCAATGTTAGCAAGCCGCCAATAATAAGTCCTAGTGGTAGTTTTTGCTGAATAGCAAATATTGAGGTATGACCCTATATAACAAACTTTGGCCAGATAAAATCATACATCTATCCGTAACTCATGGAACTTCCTAAATAAATACAAAAATAATAAAAAGAGGCTAGTAATAAAAGAGCGAGTTATCGCACCCATCACCGACCTTACCCCAAAACACCCATTAACTCATAACGGAGCTAAATTGATTTCATTTGGATTTATGTGGGCCTTTTGAGTTATTTGCTTTTATTCGTGTTCAGTCGTTTAGTACGAAATTAGAAATTGGAGTCCTCAAGAATCGAGGGGTCAAGCGAGGCCAAGATAGAGGTGAAGATAAAGACCAGAGCTCAGACCTTGAATAAGAAAGCGCTGAGAGAGCTCAAGACCATGTAATCCACGCCAAAGTAGTCAATACTTTGATCATGTTGAACCTACATTTCGCAAATTACTTTTGTTTAAAATTATCAAATTGCATGCTATTATTTTATATGCAAATACATGTTTAATTTAAGATCCTAGTTATATGACCATGTTTACCTTGACTAATATTACACCCTCCTTTGAATACTTGATTATGCGAACCTGGTCACCCTAGCAAAATTATAATAGTAACCTTTCAAAATAAGTCCAGAATTATATGCCATGCTTAGTATTGCTTAGATATTCATGGGCGGAAACGCCCAAACATCACTTTCAAACATGAGAGAATTTTGAATGGGCAGTCATTGTGATAATGACTGGTATATGTTGGTATGAATATTTTATGTTCCCAAAAACCCTACTTACTTTAATATCTGGGCGGATGGTTCGAGGGTGTGAGTGTGTGTGGTGCCGTGATAGCACAAAGGGATTGTGGTAGAACCGCCGAGATAACCATTAAGGACTGAATCTTGTGATGACCTCCCAAGGTACTACAAGACAACCACATGTCGGCAAAGTATAGGCGTGGCTAAATAATTTGTATAGCCCTAGTGTGGTTACGTGAAGGTATGAACACGAGCAAATGGATGGATGGTCTCATCCCCGCCTCTGCCCGTGATGGCTCACGAGGGACCCTTCTCAAGGGATGGTCGCATCCTACAGAAGATAGACCTTAGCGGGCGTAACCACAAGTAAGATTATGCATTGTAACAGTCCTGTGATAGTCTACTCAACCGCATGGCTAAGGAATCATGTGGGACAACGAGCAGATTTATCTCTTGTGGGTAAAGTGTACAAACTCTGCAGAGTCAAAACTATTCGAATAGCCGTGCCCACGGTCAAGGGCAGACATGGGAACTTAACTAGATATAGTTCTATTTCAAAAACTTTGTGGGTGGAAATGGAAATGTGGAGGGTAGAGAAAGGCCCTTATTTGAGTTGTCCTGAGTGTCGTCCCAGTAGAATTGTCCTGGGTGTCGTCCCAGTGGAAATTGCTCTAGGTGTCGTCCCAGTGGAATTGTCCTGGGTGTCGTCCCAGTGGTAATGTAAGCGGTTATAACGCTGAAAAGTTAAGCATATGGTGCAAAGACTATGAAATGGTGGATGGAATCTGGACCTCTATTATTATTGCATTCTGTCACATTATGTTTTGTTTAAATGGCTAAGTCTCAGGAAGTTTCTATGTATTATATTTCAAAAGCAAATAATCGCAATACTTCTCCAAAAATAAAATGCCAGGAAGAATAAATAGAGCCGTCAGAAAAGAAGATAACTGTTGTGGTAAATACATAGCAATGTTTGGTGGATTCATGTCGATTATAAATAAAAGAAATTTTAAAAAAAAGGAGTTTAGGGGAAATAAATTGGTGGAGTCTAAATAAATAGATAGGCTAGATAGGTGATATAAATGATTTTGTAGGATTAGAAGGGTGAAAAGGAAATTAATGGAATTAATGGGATTAATAAGACTTATCTAGGTGGATGAATTGAATTTGTGGAAATTTGGAGATATGAGGATTGGGATGTAAACTTGATTAAATCTTGGTGGAGAAATACCGATGAATTAGTTAGAGATAGATGATTGAAAGTAAGGATTAATTATGGGCAGAGTAAATTACGGATTTGGATCATTAACAAAAAGGATTGGATTGTTAGAATATTCTGATACAAATGAATTCGGTGGTTGAAAACTAATCATGTTAGAGGATCCTTAGAATTCGTAGTGAAGAGTTGGTGATTAGTGATTGCAAGATTGATTATTAGGAACCGAATACAAAGGTATTGGTGGATTCGAATAGATAATATGTATATAGAAATTGCATGTTCGATGGATTAAATAAATAATGTCGCTACATTTGGTGGATTAAATAAAAGATGCCATCCGCTGTTTGGAGTCTTAGACAACAATTAGTAAAGAAAATATATCTTTGGTGGATTAAGTCAATTATGGCAATCGCCGTGTGGAGTCCTAGGTTGCAACTATAACACTAGGGTTCAATAATGATAATGCTACAAAAAGAGAAGTTGCTGGCAAATAAAACAACCCGAGCCTTTCCTTTGATAAGCCATGCATACTATTTATTTGCATTCTGTGTATTGGCTCATGGGCACGGTGGTTAGTGTGCTCACACTCGCCTCACAACAACCCGTAATCAAGAATCAGATCACTACCTCAGCAACTCTGGTGGTCATGAGGGCAAAGAAAATGAAGATGTCAAGGGCTAGGTCGCGAACCTTCAGTTGGCTGCCTGTGGGCAAGTCCTGAGGGTTCCCCTGTGTGCTTCGTTCTTCCGCTGCTACAATTTTCTGATTTTGGCCTAATCGGCTCATGTGTAAGTTTACTATATTATTTATGCTTTCGCATGATATGTATTTGATATTCATTATCTGTATCTGTGAGCACTATCTACTGATCCAGGGAATAGTGCAATAAATCACAGAGGATTCCAGATGTAAAATCTGGGGTCCGACACATTGGCACGGCCACTACCCCCACACCCGGTGTGGAAGCGATAAGCAACTCCGGCGGCAATGTCGGCCTCGTCACCGACGCCGGAGTCCACCGCACCGGCACGTCGGGCAGCTCCGGAGCGCAAGCCGTGGTCGCCGCCATCTCGACGGTGCGTGTCGGAGCTCAGGCCGGCGTGACCACGTTGACGGTGGAGAACGCCCTACTGACGGCCCTCGGCACACTGCAACGGGATCTAGCGGACCTCCGTGGAGCCGTACGGGAAATACAAGATGCTCGAAGCCAACAAATCCCACCGACGGCAGTGGTAGAGCCTATGCCAGAGCGGGCGGATAGTCACAACGCCCCTACGTCCAGCCCTCCCCGCTTCCGCGCGTGGATCCGGAGTCCCCCCTCTCCGTGGGCCTCTCGCAATCGGCGTGGCGGAAGACTTCAAGTTCCTCCACCATCGAGCCGCATAAAGGCAACATGAACCCCCGGATTTTGTGCACGGTACGAGACCGCTATCGGCCGCAGCGGGATGACTCCACCAAGGCGAAGGGCTACCCTGCGTTGAGTGACACTCTTGGTTTTTACTATAGAGTCGAACTCCATCTACGCGTGGGAGCAGATCCACGACCGCTTGTACAACAATTTCCATGGGAATTACGTCGAGCGCGTTGACACGGATCAGCTCTTCGCTATCAAGCAAAAACCCTCAGAGAAGCTCCGAGAGTTCTTCAAGCGCTTCGCCAAGGTTTGCTGCCAGGTCAAGGACGTCAACGAGACCACCATCATCAACACAGAGATCCAAGGCCTACGCCCAGGGCCGCTGGCCGAGTACAACGCGCACAAGCCAATAAAGACGGTGGTAAAGCTCTTCGACAAGGCATCGAAAGGGCGGTGACTCCGACACCAACCAAGCGGAGGACTCCCCCAAGTGCAAACAAGGGTCCTCGAAGGACGCCCCCGAGGACTCCAAGGAGACCAAACGTAAGCAGGATCCGTCGAGCGACAAGCCCAACGCAACCTGCGCAGTCGCCCGGTGCATAGAGCTTGGTGCTCAAAGCCCGCACCGCAAGGTGCATGTCCTCACCGACAATCCAAAGGCAGACACGCCCTCTGCCCTGGGATGGACACCCAAGCCTCGGCTAGACGGCGAAGTCAAGGGAGTGCCCCTGCTCGCCGAAGGTCCGGGTCCTCCGGAGCAATGCGAACGTCTTCGCATGGTCACCAAATGACATAAAGGGCGTTGATCGCGCCCTCATCGAACATGCCTTAGCGGTCCGCCCTGATGCCAAGCTAATCAAGCAAAGACTCACAAGATGTCCATCGAATGGCAGCAAGCGCCAAGGCGTAGGTAGCAAAGCTTCTAGGATAGAGTCATCATGAAGTCCAGCGTCCGGATTGGTTTGCCAACCCGTGCCGGTGAAAAGCTAGCGATGCTCGCACATGTGCATTAACTTCATCGCTCTTAACAAGGCGTGTCCGAAGGACAATTACCCGCTGGTGGACGCCATGGCAGGGTGCAAGCTTATGAGCTTTTTGGACACATACTCCGGCTACCATCAGATCCATATGGCCAAGAATGACGAAGACAAGACTAGCTTCATAACGCCGGTAGGGACGTACTAGTTCGTCAGGATGCCCTTTGGCCTGAAGAATGCGGGATCACCCTTCACGCGCTTCGTCGCGCTTGCGCTGGCCTCACAGCTCAAGAGGAATGTCGAAGCCTATGTCGATGACATGGTGGTGAAAACTAGGCGACTCGCCACCACGGTCAAGATCTTCAAGAGACCTTCGACAACCTCAAAGGCGAGCATCAAACTCAACCCGACAAGTGCGTCAACAGGTAACTGGAAGCTCCTAGGCTTCCTTGTGTTCGGGTGTGGCATCTAAGCGAACCCCGACAAGGTTGATGCGATCCTCGCCATGGAGCCACCCAAGACAACGAGGGAGGTCCAGAGGCTTACTGGACGGATGGCCACATTGAGCCGCTTCTTATCCAGGGCAGCGGAGCGGGGCCTGCCATTCTTCAAGACCCTCCGTGGCTACAACGGGTTCCATTGGCATGACGGCTGTGCGAAGGCTTTCGATGACCTCAAGAAGCACCTCACAAGCCAATCTACACTTGTCGCCCAAAGACCGAGGCTTCCTCCGCTTTACCTCGCTGCCACAGCAACAACGGTCAGCGCCGTCCTCATCCTCGAGGAGGGTACCCTTCAACGGCCCGTATACTTCGTCTCTGAGGCCCTTCAGGGCACCAAGACGCGATACACCGAATTTGAGAAGCTGGCCTCGAGAAAGCTTCGGCACTATTTCCTAGCCCACCCAATCACTATGCCGACCTCATTCCCTCTAGCGGAGATGTTGCACAACAAGGAGTCCACGGGGAGTATCGGCAAGTGGGTCGCGGAGCTTGCACCATTCCTCGCGAGCGGCAATAAAATCTCAAGTCCTCGCGGATTTCCTCGCTGAACAGACTCCGCCAGCTCAGCACGTGCAACAACCAGACGACCCGGTGTGGATGCTCAATACTGACGAGCTTACGGCGCTCTGGGCGCCGGGGTGGGCGTAGTGGTCGCTACACCTAAAGGGCACCGCTCACGCACTCGGCTGCCTCGGGTTTCGGCGACAAACAACATGGCCGAACACGAGTCAACGCTCTTGGCCCACGGCTTAAAGCCCTGGCGCTCAAGGGTCCTTGTCCGCACCGACTCGCGTCTGGTCGCAGGCCACGTTGACAAATCCTACCAGGCCAAGGACCCCGAGCTGGCCAAGTATCTAGCGGCGGTGAGGGCGAAGGAGCGCCATTTTCTTGGCGTCACGGTCAAGGCCATCCCTTAGGCAGATAATGAACAAGCCAACGTCCTCGCCAAAGCCGCCAGCCTGCAGCTCCCCCTCCCCGAGGGAGCATTCTACGAAGTCTTGCCCACTGCAGCTATCGCCCAAGACAACCATGACGCAGCCCTTGTCCGTCAAATTGCCCAGTAGGGCGACTAGTGGGAGCCCACCTACAGCTTTTTGCAAGGCATGGCGGAGCCAAATGACCCCCTTGACCTCTAGCATTTGCTGCACCGCACCAGATCCTTCTAGATGCTCGACGGTGTCCTCTACAACAAGGGAGTCTGCGCCCCATTGTTACAATGCCTCTCACGTGATTTAAGTAGCGCCTCCTCGCGAGATTCACACCGGCTTTGTGGCTCACACATTGCGCCAAGGTCCCCGGGTAAAGCATTCTGACAGGGCTTCTATTGGTCAACCTCTATTGTAGACGACAAGACCTTGTGTGCCGTGTCAAGGTTGCCGGTGGATGGGACGAGTCATTAGCGAGACCTCCCATGAGCATGCAGCCCATCCCACCGCAGGCCATTGGCGGCTGGTGCATCGACATCGTTGGGCCACCCCACGTGTTCTAGGGATCTCCGGTTCGTCGTCGTTGCATCAACTGTATCAAGAATCGCTTTATAAAGATGCATCTAAGCAAGAGGACTAGTATTGAACCTTGGCGCCAAGGATGAGGACGCCGCCGGGTTCAATTGCACCCCACAGGCCTTGTGCCTGCAAGTAGATGCGCATCATGACCACCCACTGTGTAGTTGGTCTTCGCCAAGATCGTAATCGGACGGACGCCGATAACTCCTTGATGGTGCGGTGGACGACGATCGGCCGCTCACCTGCGCCCGCCCAATGCTGCCGCCACGCCTGCGCCCACGCCGCGACAAAGCTGGCAATCGCGAACAGCGCCGATGGTCGGCAGCGCACTCCGCGGCTCGAGGAGAGTCCGACATCACCGCCTCCCTAGTACGAAACGGGCTCGAAACCAATTGTTGGACTTGACGCACAAAGTCCCGCAGTGCGAAGTCCCTACTGCTTGTCGCTCAAGTCTCCGACTTGAGCGAGCCCTGGTCTTCGACTTCAAGTCCTATCAAGGAGCTAACAAGATGCCATCTCGCAAGCTAAGCCACAAGAGCTCGAAATGTTGACCACCAACACCAATTTCGCTTTTTATCTTCCGTGAACAACACTTTTCTAATGCAGATCAGATATCATGGATATTTCTCAAGAATCGATAGGCACCGCCTAAGATAGCAAGAAAGTTTATAAATTGGTTTGGTTGGGATGCGCCAGCCCAGTGCTACGAAGGCAACGCCTAGGCGACATGAGAAGGCCCCAGTGGCAAGCCACTATGGTGGACCCTCCCCACAAAAAATAAATTTAATATCACAGTGGACACATGGCCCACATATCAGATATTAAACTGATAAGAACAGATACTACACTTGATCTTAGCCAAAAGGCCGAGAAAGGTATGAGTTGGGATGGAGAACCGCGCATCCTTTTATAGCCGCTCCTCCTGCCACGCTGCTGCTTGGGTACTCGATGTGGTACTAAAACTCGTCGTGATGGATGGCGCCAGCCACCAGTAATTTAATTAAAAGTTGGATCAAGCTAATAATGCATCAACGAATGTCTGAGGCTCCCGTTCAGAAAGCATAAGCAACAAAATCAGGGTGATTGTTAGCTGCTGCTGCTGCTGCTACCACAGAATTCATGTCATACTCGGATTGCACAAATCGTTTTCGTTTATATAAATCGTTTTATATTGTGCGGTCTGCCGAGGTTCAACTAAGATAAAGGATCTTATAGCTGAAAGCTAGGAAGCCAATTTGGAGCCAGGCGAGACGAGTGCTTGCTGACATGCAGCCATGCGGCGGCGGTAGTGGGTGATGATCAGAGAAAGCTAGCGCCATTGCAGATGTAAAAGAGATGACCACGTCAATGATGACACCGCGGTGGTTGGCGCCAAGGATCCGGCTGGAGAAGAAGATAACGCAGCCACGGCGGCATTCGCCGGAGAAGATAACACGGGGGCGGCAGGCAGTTGCCGATGATCAGAGAGAGAGACGTCGACGATATGGCGACCAAGGGAAACTGCTTTCGTCACATACGAGTCTAGCTAGTGAGCATGCAGTTTCTTCCGATTCATACATGCGATCAATGGAGCATGGCCTAATACACGTTGTGACATTGAGCAACACCATCTCGATTAAATTTATTGGCCTCTATTTCCCAATGCTAAAATTTACAATATCCTACGGTGATGATGAGCTAACGAACCTTACAGGAGTGGTCATCCTAAAGAGTGCGAGCAGCAAGATGTTCAACATGAGTACTCTACTTGGCAATTGTTCATTCAAGAAAGTGAACACCTCCAAGCACTAAAGTTCCGATGATACAGTAATAGGCGATGAAACTCTGATATAATTTCAAACGTGGGTTTTGTTTGAAATAGATTGAATTTAGTTTATGTTCGATCCTGTCTATGATATACACAATATCACAGACGATTAATAACAAAGACCGTCTGTGATACTCGACTATCACAGACGGTTTTTGTTACTAACCGTCTGTGATATGTTTCATATCACAGACGGTTCGTTGTTCTGAACCGTCTGTGATAGCTATTTCAACAGCAATTTTATTTCTGTTTTTCGGCTAGCCTCAGGATATGCTAGCCATGCCCTCTGAAAACAAGCTACAACACACATGAATCAAACAAATGGCCAGCAGATCACATATATATATAGCATGACAATCGTTACACATGTCGGGACCCCAGATTTCCGAATCTGGACCCTCTGTATATTACAGTACTAGTCCCAGATCAAAGCTAGTGCATACAGTCAAACAATGATGAATACATAACCAACCACGCTTTATTACAATACTAGTTAGAAACTCGTGCGTTATAACAGAGTCATAAAAATAATGAGACAGAACTTACTGCCTGGCCAACTTCACACATCAAACATTGTAGAGCAAGCGACAAAGAGAGAAGGGTGGCCAGAATGCGCGAGGAGATAAGAAAAGTGGAGGGGGTGGGCGGTTGTATCTTGATAGAGAGAGAGCAGGAGAGAGACGAATGGTCCAGATCAAATCGGATGGCTGAGAAGAGAGGAGAGAGAATGGACCACCACCAACTCACACTTTTATAATAGTAAAGAAATAGAGAGTACAGACCATAAGGCCTCTTTATTACATCTGAGGTTTCAAGACCTCGCAATCACACAAAACACAACGGAAGCAAAATAAACTCTGTTGAAGACCCATCAATACGCCACAGACAATTGACTGGGGAAGCACAACCTAGTACTCCGGAAAGCCTTCGTCAAATCCACACGCGAAGTAGTCGTAATCTCCTTCTTGAGCTTCGTATTTGTTTTGAGTGCAACATGTGAGTACATAAATTACTCCGCAAGTCTTGGGAAAATGCAGTAGATGCAAGGCTCAACAAAGGAGGGTTATATGGTTCTTTTGCACAAAGTAATATTTTATTTCCAATACCATTAAATATTTTTGAAGGCAATAATTTAACAACGTAATTATTTTGACTGAAACTAATAAGCATTTTAGAGTGAAGGTTCTATCCACCAATACTAGTTAACTGGCTCCATCCGCCAATGTTCAAGTCTACGGGTTCCATCCACCCACACTGGCTCCATCCGATAGGACAACCCCGAGAGTTCCATCCACTCTCGGTTTCCCAAAACTTTTACATTTAAATCAAAATCAAAGATTTACCATGTGAATGCATTCCTTGCCCGCCCTTGACCATGGGCACAGCTATTCGAATAGTTTAAACACTCTGCAGAGGTTATACAACTTTACCCACAAGAGATAAATCATCTTAATTGCCAACATGCTTCCTTAGGCATGAGACCTAGATAATTTATCACAACGCCTTTACCTCACTCTAGCCTAGCTACACACCACCCGCTAAGGTTTCACCGTTGAAGGGTTAAATCCACCCAGTCAGAAGCCCCTCTTGCGCCATATGAGTACAGTAAATCCCTGTCCCTCACTGTGAATAACCAGTAAATCCCTAGCACCCACTTTCCACTGGTGGTACCTAAACTAGACTATCATAAGTTAATCAGCTAGGTCGTACCCATATATACTTGTGGTTGTACGGTAGTGCTCAGTTTGGACAATCGCAAGCGTTGGTTCTTAATTGACTAAGGCGGAACATTCACAATACAAGTTCTCGTGCTAAATCCGCACCAATCCAATCTTACCATCCGCCCAAGTCTAAAAAATTTGCACAATTTGTTTTATTTTAAAAGAATAGTGGCAACACCAATTGTCACTAACTTTCTGAATACAAAGACTAGTTCAATGAAATATAATTTTCCATTTCCGGGTTACAAAGGTTGAATAGCTTGACTAAGCATTTATTACCGTTCTAATGTTTAGCAAAGAATTATTGTACTCTCATTATTGAGACAAGGGAACTCCTAAGGTTACAAAGGTACATGGCCTTCAACATCAATCGAGGGCATGACAATAGTTGGATTAACTAATACCTTAATACAAAAAATTATCATTTTATGTAACATAGCAAATGTATTAAATTTAAAATAATAAAAGCATTTCTCAAACATAGGTACAAAATGTTCAAAGGAGACTTGCCTTCTTGCACGATGTCTTGACTTTCTTACTGCGGATCTGCGAATTCTTCGACGACGTCGGGTTCTACGCGCGAAGTGAAAAAACAAACAAGAAAAATAAATACAAATAAAATCACAAAAATATAAAATATATACTTGAAGGAAGTTTATAATTTTCTATGAATTTAGGAGAAAGTTTCAACGGATTCGGGGTTCACACGAGGGAGAATGAATATCTAGAAGATTAATTAGAAAAAGTTACTGGAAAAATATTTGGACCCAGAAAAATTAGAATAGATTTTATGGAGAATTTACAAGGTTTGAATTTGAATTTTGGAAATGCACAGAAAATTTGGAATGGAACTGAGGCTTTGAAAATGAACTAGATATTGAAATTTGAAATTTAAATTTTAAAATACCAAATAAATTTCAAATATTTAAAAGGATGGCAGAAATGGATAGTTTGGAATTTTTGATGAATTTAGAAATTTGAATGGGCTAAATCGGAGTTAGGATGAAGGAGAACGGGCTTTGGGAAATTTTAAATCAGAGAAAAAGAAAAAGATTAATTTTCTAGAATTATTTTTGTACTGGAAATTGATTTATTTCATCAGCAGGAATTAATGGAATTATTTTCCTAAAGAAAAATCGGGTTTGTGACGTCAGCCCTAGGGTGGACCGACTGACAGGTGGGCCCTGGTCTATATGGATCGGGTCCATGGACCAGAGGAAAGGCTGAGGTGGTGGGGCTGTGAGGTGGCTACTGACCAGCGGGTGACTGGGTTATTTTGTTGTCATGGCTCAACACATGGCCTGCCATCTCACCAACTGTGCCAACGTGGCTGCCACATGGCATGGTCTCGATGACGACGGCCACCGCTATGGGCACCAGCGTGGCTGCTGTGCGCTGGTGTGTCCAGTCGGATGGCCTGCCACCTTGGCTATCCATCTAATGTGGCATGTCGGCCGGTGGCAGTGCACGGGGACTGATGGAAGCTACGGTGCCAAGGAAGGGTGCACGAGAGAGAGGAAGCTACGGGGAACTCGGAGGTGGCCTCGGATCTTACCGGAAATGGCCGAAAGACTACGGCACCGAGAGGGGCGGTGGTGTGGTCTTGGGTCTCCGGTGCGGCGGCGCTTCGGCGGTCCTGGGGCTCGGCCAGGGGGCGCATGATGATCGCCGAGAGTCGGAGAAGGTGTAGGTGGCATGAGGTGGTCGGAGACGGTGGCGATCGCTCGCAGTTGTCTGGGCGGCGCTCGGGGAGAGAGGGAGACGGTGCGGGCGAGCTTGAGGGGCGGAGAGGGGAAATTGAGGGTGGCAGGAGGTGGTGTGAGGGGAGGAGAGGCCGAGGGGGCCTTTATATAGGGCCGAGGCGGGGACAATCAGCGAGAATTGCTCGCCGAAAATCATGGCCAGCGCAGACGCGGGCGGAGAAGAAAAGGAAAGGGAGTGCAAAAAAGGAAGGGGTGCGCGAAAATGGATCTCGCGCGCTCCGCGCTTTCCAAAACCGAGACGGATCGAAAAAGAAAGGAGAGGGGAGGCGGGATTCGGTCGCCGGCGCAAAGAAGGAAAGGGGAGGAAGAAAGAAGGAAGGCGGCAGTGCGTGGGGGATGACGGGTCTGACAAGTGGGACCCACAGGTCAGCGAGAGTGAGAGAGAGTGGCTGGTGGTCGTTGGATGAGAATCGGATGGTCGGGTTTGACGCTGGCGACGGTGATGGGGTAAGTGGCTAGGGACGGTTGAGATTAGATGGGCAGAGATGGATTAAATCCGGGCCGTCGATCAAAAGACGAAGGGGTGTGATCGACTGGATTTGGCTGGCGCCTGCCCACGGTCAATCTAGACTGTCCACGCGTCAGCCAGGGAGAGAGGGAAGGCGAGACGAGCCGGGGCGGTCGAATGAGGGCGGCGGTGACGTGGATAAATCCTGGCCGTCCATGCGTCGGCCAGAGGGAGGGGTTTGGGGTTTTTAAAATTTCTTTTTGATTTTAGGATTTTCAGAAAAGCCTAGAAAATTCAAAATGGCTTAGAAAAATACCAAATAACTTCCAAAATTTTTATAAAAATTCACAGAGGTTCCTGGAGATATTTTGAACTTAAATAAAAAATATTTACAACTTATTTTGGTATTATATTTTCATACTAAGAATTCTTTTTAATTCTAGAAATTGATTTTAAATTCTAGAAAAACTCAGAAAATTCACATAAGATCCAAATACTTTAAAATATTTAGTTTGAATTTAAAATTTTTAAAGATCACAAATTTTGGGATGTTACAACACAGATCTCAGAAATGAATTAAATTGAGATCTATATATCATTCTAAAGAGGTACATTACCTAGATATCGTCGATAGGTAATTGGGCGCCGCTATGTTCAGTAATTGGTGTGGATGCGCAGCTACTGCGACGTTGAGGGGCACTGGGTACCGTAGTAGTAGGTTGCAGACTTGTCTCAGTTCTTCCTTCAATGAATCTATCTCTCCTCGAAGTGTGGCAGTCTGCTCTTGAAGTGAGGCAGATAGTTGTTCCTCAAGTTGAGCTTGAAGCTCGTGTTTTATTTGTTCATTGTGGTACGCCTTGGATCTCTTCCTACTCCTATATGTCTCGGAGTAATCTAAAAATCCATGCCTCCAAGATATGTAAACCCCCAAGCCTCGTGTGCGACCTAGGTGCTCCTTGTTTCCCAAGGCTTGTGATAGTAAATCTCTCTCCCTGTATTCTTGAAAGGAACCACGAGAAGATTCGGTAGTAAATGATTGCTACAAGAGGCAATTAATCATGTTATTTTTGAACCCATGAAGTTCAAGAGGTGTTAACAACTACGTAGTTTAACATATCTTACCAGGCGTTGGGACATTTCCTCATCTACAGGGTTTTTGAAAGAGACACCCGAAGATGTGATTGATGACCTCGCTCTTAACCAGTCTCGAGCACGTTCGTTTGCAATCCTGGCAAATGGCGGGAAGGCCTCCGATCGGATTGCGACCTCGTCCTGCATCCTCCACTGCGGGATTTTACTCGCGTACCCAGCGGAGCCGAGTCTATAAGGGTGAGTATTTTGTGACTGGAGAGCCTTGTGCGCCGCACTTTGTTGTTCAAATTCGGTCATTGTCTTCATCTGCACAAAGGCCTCCCATGTTTTCGGCGACACAAAAGGATACCTCGTGAAGGGCGTGAGATCCTTGGCCACATACTACGTGACAAGAGTGCTCCTAAAACACCTCCATGCTTTTCCCATTGCGAGGAGCACGTGCCATTGCACGAGTCCTTGTACTTCTGCTAGGATCTTGAACGAATTTGTAATTTCCTCCCAAAGCTGATTTTTCTGATCGTTTGCCAAATGTTTCCAACTTGGTATGGTGATGAGGACCCATTGCCTTCCAATTATCCCGCATGTAGTCCGAAATGATGTCGCTACTTTCTTCGGTTGCAGAGAGACCCCATCCGGAGAGACCACCATGACAATCATTCGGCCATCTGGCCTTTTCGATACTCCTCGGCCACGCCTAGTTTTCCAATCTTGGGAGCATGAGACCCAGATGACGACGACGAAGACTGTGTGGACACCATCTCTGTTCTAAGAAAAAACTAACTGCAGTGAGCTATGGGCCTAAACAAAGTTCTATGAAGCAAACGACACAAACCAGTGTATCCAATTCATTGAACCGGACAGACTGGAGTGCATCGCTAGCTTCATGCCCTTTGAAGGTCTATGTGGCATATATTATTGCTACAAGGTCCCTTTGGAACAGTAACATGCCATTACAAATAGATATTGTTGCTAACAAGTGCGACATATATCATGAAGTTCTAAAGGTCATAAAACAAAGCTATATGAAGCAAACGACACACACCAGTGTATCCAATTCATTGAAACGGACACACTGGAGTATATCGCTAGCTTCATGCCCTTTGAATGTCTATGTGGCATATATTATCGCTACAAGATCCCTTTGGAACAGTAACATGTCATTCTAAATAGATCTTATAGCTAACAAGTGCAGCATATATCATGAAGTTCTAAAAGGTCGTAAAACAAAGTTGTATGAAGCAAACGACACACACCAGTATATCCAATTCATTGAACCGGACACACTGGAGTGTATCGGTAGCTCCATGCCCTTTGAATGTCTATGTGGCATATATTATTGCTGCAAGGTCCCTTTGGAATAGTAATATGCTATTCCAAATAGATCTTGTAGCTAACAAGTGCAGCATATATCATGAAGTTCTAAAAGATTATAAAACAAAGTTCTATGAAGCAAACGACACACACCAGTGTATCTTCATTGAACCGGACACATTGGAGTGTATCGCTAGCTTCATTCCCTTTGAATGTCCATATGGCATATATTATTGCTACACGGTCCCTTTGGAACAGTAACATGCCATTCCAAATAGATCTTGTAGCTAACAAGTGCATCATATATCATGAAATTCTAAAGGTCATAAACAAAGTTCTATGAAGTAAACGACACACATCAGTGTATCCAATTCATTGAACCGGACACACTGGAGTGTGTCGCTTGCTTCATGACCTTTGAAGGTCTATGTGGCATATATTATTGCTACATGCTAGATCTCAAGCCTTATTTTCTTAGCCACATGCTAGATCTCAAGCCTTACTATGACTATGCGACGCAAGAAACTTAAGAGCGATCTAGATCTAGATCAATTTTTTTACATAAAAAGATATCATTTTTTGGCTTAGTTCAAGAACAAAGAGCTAAGCTTAACTTGTACTTCAATAAAGAACTAGCATAGCTCAATTTAGATTCAAGACTCAACTTAACGCGTTGGGAGGGAGAGCCGGCGTCGGGAGGGAGTGGCGGCATCGGCAGGGAGCGGCGGCATCGGAAGGAGAGTCGGTGTTGGGCGGGAGAGTCGGCGTCGGAGGGAGAGCCGGCGTCGGGAGGGAGCAATGGCGTCGGGCAAGAGAGTCGGCGTCGGGAGGGAGAGCTGGCGTCGGGAGGGAGCGGTGGTGTTGGGAGGGAGCGGCGGCGTCGCATGCGAGTGAGCAGTCAGATCTCGCAAAACCTAGCAGGGGTGGTGGAAAGTGAGTGAGTGAGGACTCTGGAAAACCTAGTTGCGAATATTTATAGGGAAACTATCACAGACGGTTCCATAAAGGAATCGTCTGTGATATGGAGATTATCACAGACGGTTTCTTCCGATAATCCGCCTGTGATAGTTCACTACACCTAGCTACCAAAAAATCATGCTGGGTCTGTAAGTGCTTGGTAGCCGGCTGGAGGCATACACACACTGCCCAGAAGTCGCCGTCTGACATGCGCTGGGTCTGTAAGTGCATTTTGCAGCTGCGTTGGATGGTGATGCCATATCTGTAAGTAGCTCCAAATGTTGACCACCAACACCAATTTCGTTTTTTATCTTCTGGTGAACAACACTTTTCTAATGTAGATCAGATAGCATAGATATTTCTCAAGAATCTGATAGGCACAGCTAAGATAGCAGGAAAGTTTATAAATTGATTTGGTTGGAGTGCGCCAGGCCCAGGCTATAGTGCAGCACCTAGGCAACACACAAAGGCCCTAGTGGCAAGCCACTGTGGTGGACCCTCCCCCACAAAAAATAAATTTAATATCACAATGGACACATGGCACATATATCAGATATCTTTACTATTATAAAAGAAGGAGTTGGTGGTTAGTGCGGCCTCTTCCACCCTTCCTACCTCTCAAAAGATAGTTTGTCTGACGGTGGACCACCCACCCCTCCCACGCCCTGCATCCCCCAACCCCCACAAACCCCCGCTCCTCCCCGATTTCTCCCTCGCCTCCTCCCTCCCTCCGCCTACATGTTCTAAAAATTTAACCACCCATTATCTGTGAGACCATGTGGAGGTCACCCCATGGTTGTGATGAGTAATTGACTCTTGATCTAGAAAGATTGAGTTTGGTTTTGAGGTTTGTGCTGACTTTGCAAAGTCGTAAGCCTTAAGAATTGTCGCAGATCGCCACGCTCACGTTGTCCTTAGTTGGAACCGAGTGAGGCATTGAACGAGTGGTCGGAGGTCTCTTGGGAAGTTTACGACCACCGGCGTGATCGAAGGCAGCTACGACCACGCTACGGCTTCCTCGACGAGTCCGGGCGCAATCGGAAGTCGGTCGGGCGACGAGTGGTCGGAAGGCTATACGACCACGCCCGAGATCTACGATCACGCCAGGCCTTCTCGACAAGTTTAGCCGTGGTCGAAAGTCTCGTGTGGAGCACGCACCACGTTGGGTGTCATACGACCACGCTTGGTCGTGGACGAAACCCTTCGAGTCTTTGACGACCACGCTGGTCGTGGTCGGAAGGTCATACGACCACGCTGCAGCATCCTCGGTGAAAATGGCGTGGTCGGGTGTCGCACAACCACGCTGAAGGTAATCGGAAGCCACCGGGAGTTTACGACCACGCTGGTCGAGTCGGTAGTCGTGGCTGGGGTTTACGACTATGTGGTCATGGTCGGTAGTCGGTGCTCGGTAAGTCGACCACGCCAGGCGCCAAGCTCGACCACGATTGTGACATTCGACATCGACCACGCTGGTGCATTTCGGCACTCGATGGTTCGACCACGCTAGAGTACGACCACTGTGGTGATTATGACCACCGGGCGTGGTCGGAGGCCACCAGGCCATTTACGACCACATTGGACTCGAGAGCCACCGAGGAGCGCACGACCACGCTGGCGCTGCGGGTTCACGATCACGCTATGCGGTGCTCGTGGTTCGACCACGCTATGCGCTTGGTGGTTCGACCACGCCAGCCCCGGTGGCTCGACCACGCTGTAACGCCCGGTTATCGACCACGCCAGCACCGATTTCGATCACGTTAACGCGAGAAATGGCCGTGGTCGAACGGAGTTCGACCACGTTATCGGCTGTGACGACCGTGGTCGATTGGCGATCTTTGAACCGGTCGTATGACCTCCGGAAGTGGTCGATTTACCGGGTTTTGTCGTATGGGTTTGTACGGTGTCATGGACCTTGTGGACTAGTTTGTTCATCATTTTGACAGATTTTGACAAGTCTAAATTCTGTGCAAAAGACTTGAGCTCGGGTTGAGCGGTGCGAGTTTGGTTTCTCTGCTTGAGCGGTGGTCGAGCAAGCGTGGTGGTTGTGTGCGGTCGTAGGCTACAAGAAGGTTACGATGGGCTCGAGTGTCTCGGTTGGTGCAACAGAGTGCTCGATGAGGTCTAGACTTTGTGCGATAAAGTCGTAGCAAGCTAGCGATGGTCGTGGCTTGTGTCTCGCATGGTCGTAACGAGCTTTGTGATGGTCGTGACGACATCGTCAGGTGGTCAAGGAAGCAGGAAGTCTTCCAGGGTTTTGACCACTTCTTGTCTTGTGCTTTCGGGTGGTCGTAGGGGATTTACGACCAGGTGTTGTGCTGTGATACTTGTGCCGAGTGATGGTCTGTGTGTATTGAGCGGTGCTATGTGATGGTTTGCTTGTCCGTGTGGGTGCAGGACTTGAGCTATTTCATGGTGAGGCGGGAGGACCGGACTAGGCACAGGAGGTGTTGAGGTCCAGACGGTCGGAGACGCCAAGATGATCGAGGTGGTGAGGTGGTTGTGAGCCGGAGACGAGGAACCGAGCCGAACTGCCAGAGCTGAGCACGACGGGCAACAACGAGGAGGACCGGGACTAGGCTCAGGGAGGAGCTGAGGTCCAGACGGTCAGGAGGTTGGGTGCGGTCGTGTGCGGCGGAATAGATCGAGACTAGACTCTGGAGGAGTCGAGGGACCAGATGATCTTGGAGACAAGTCTTGGTGAGGCTTGGAATGGTCGGGACTAGACATGGGAGATGTTGAGGTCCAGAACGACTGGGTGAAGCCAAAGAAGACTGGAGCTCAAGGTGGCTGATGAGGAACCGAGTCGATGCGGTGGCCGGAGATAGGTCTGTGAGGCTAGGATGGTCGGGACGAGACATGTGGTGTTGGGGTCCGAACGACCGGGAAGCCAAGGAGACCTAGTCTTGCGAGGTGGTTGCAAGCATGGACAGAAGGCGGTGTGAGGGCATTTTGGAGAAATGCCAAAGTCGCAAGGGAAGCTGTCCCTCCGTAAAGCACCGAGAAAAGAAGTGGATTCGGCTGGCGCTAACGGGCAAAGTGCGGGTCTCATGGGATAGCAGGCAAAGCATTTGAGTTAGCGGGTAAAGTGAGTGATAAAATCCGTGTTAGGTGGGGTTTACGGGTTATCCTCAGTGTGGACTAATGGATGGATCCATTAGGGTTAGTCTCGGGTGTGAGGCTATAAAAGGGAGAGGGAGGCAAGTGTTGATTTGAGTTGTTCTACTGAGCCTGGAGGAGGCGCGCCTCCCTCCCTTGGGAGTGTATCTGTGTGTGTTTGCTCTAGAGGTAGAGCTTGTTCTCCTGGGAGTGGTTGCGAAACCTCCTTGTTATGCTTATTGAGAGGACTCATCTTTCGTACTTGTTAGAGTTTATATATGAGATGGGTCCGTGTTTGTGATCCGGGTTGAGAGGTCGTTTTGAGATGCTTTCATTGATTTATTTGCCATCTCTTCATTCTTAGTTCCTTCAGATTTCCTTTTAGAGTTGGCTTATATTTGATTTGCTCGTAATCGAATATGTCTCAAGGCTAGTTGGCAAGACCATTCCCGAGAGCAAAGAACAAATCGAGAGAAATTGTTTTCAGAACTTCGCTCAAGCTCTGCTTAGGATTTCGACTTTGTCGTTCTTTCCGACCGCTATAAGTCTTTGGAGATTCTTGGTAAATTCACTCTAGAGATCTCATGCTTACTAGGTTTCAAGTTTCATGCTTTGGATCTCGAACAAAAGTTCTTCAAATTTTGCTTTGCGGTCGCGCCCGACAACGAGTATTCATCGTTTTGCCTACGACCATGGCAATTTCTGTCGCTGGTCGTTGCGGTCGTGGCATTGCTTTCGCTTTTCGGCTTGATCCGATTCTCTCTGATGTGGTTTCGACCACGGCAAGATTTATCCAAGTCGCCTTTCGCAGCCTCATTTCTCTCTCGCAGAGGACTTTCGATCGCCGCTTTGATTTTCTCTCGCTTGTTTTCAAGCGAGCTCGACCAGCACCGACGCCCGACGCCTGCTCGGTTTCTACCACGCCGGTAGTTCGACCACCGCTGGTCACGACCACGCAGTGTTCGCCCGCAGAACCGATAGCTATAGTCCGCTTGGCTCGATCGACCACGAGTTGGCGTCGACCACGCAGAAAGTCAAATGAATACACGTGACTTTTCACCGTTCTCTTCTCTCGATTTCTATGCTCTCGGTTAGCAGCTATTCTCCGATCTCTGCTCCTCAAGAAGCAATCAATCTTCTTCTTCATAGCTCTTTAGCTATCGAGAAAAGATTAGGTTTAATTGTGGGAGAATTTTAAGGCACCATTCACCCCCTCCGTTGCCGCCTCGGTCCTTCAATTGGTATCGAGCAAGGTTGGCTCAGATCCGATCTTAACCGATCCGGAGCTTGGCAACTAGTAGGGAATCTTGTAAACTTTCCTTTGAATCTTATTGGGGTGTTTTGCCAATGATGTCCTTTGAGACAAGAGGCTTGATTTCGCTAGAGGATGATTTTATTTGCAAGAAACCACAAGTGTGAGCTTTGTGGTACATTCTTGTCCTTTGCTTAATCAAGTGGCGTGAAGGAGAAAGCCTTGGAGAACACACGGATGATAATGATAAGGATGAGCTTCGACTTATCATGAGCAAGGTAAAACTTATTATGACCTTGGCCTTGTCCAAGATGAATATACTTGCTCTTCTGGATATTGTGAGGTGCCTAGATTATAAATTGCTAGATTGTTATTGCTAGGTTGAAATCTCATTTCTCATGTGTAGGTTGTGAGTCTTTCTCAGAGCGGTGAAAATTTAATTTCTACTTGAATGTTAAAATCTGCAAATGAGAAATTAAAACTTTGACTCACCGCACTTGTGTAGAGGAGTATGAGCTTACTAGAGTGCAAGAAACCGAGTTCCTCTTGCGTGTCGTCGTTATAGTCGTAATGCCTTACGACCACAACCGCTTCTCGACATAGTCGTAGCTGCATACGACCATGTCCGCCGGCGGACACTTCCGCTTGTTACCGTGGTCGAAAGTCCCTACGATCACGATCGCCGGTTCTCGAGCACGCCGCCGATTGTCGTGGTCATAATCGACTTACGACCACACCGCAATTCCCTACCGTGGTTGTAATGACCAACGATCACATCTCTACCTGTAGTCATTCAAAACCACGCCTCGTGCTACGACCACGCCATTTCTTCTCGACCGTAGTCGAGTAACGTAACCACCACTCTTTTGCCGAGTGGCCGTGTGTCAAGTCTTGGGTTCAAGCATCTGCTTTCTAACCACTTGGGATCCAAGACTTGGGCACTTTGTTCTTGTTTTTTTAGGTGTCCGACGCTGGATGGAGAACATGGGATCGAATGGATTTTAGTCTTCGCTTCATCACGTGACTAGAACATTTGTTGGTTCTCCACTTCATGGCCTCCAAGAGGCATGTACCTTCACGCTTACGCCTCCACCTACTTTGTGAGCTACTCTATACCTTCATGCCCTTATACTCATGTTTGACCATATTGGCATGTTGTTCTTGTTCATGTGCTCACTTGTACCATACCGCATGTTTTTCTCTCAATGCTTTCATGTCATGCCTTTATGTGTGTGTCGCTTAAGTATCCATGTACATTGTTGTATTTGTTACATGCTTAAGCTTTGACTTGACTTCATGAGCTAAGTAGAATGTGTGCATTAGAAGTCAAGTATCATCATGACCTTATGCTCGTAGTATCTATCATGGTTCATATCTTGCTCCTTATGTTCATTCATCATTATTTATACATGTTAGCATACTTTTCATGATGTTGATTTGCCATGTTGTATGTCTACATGATGTATGCATATGTATGGACAAGATGAGCTTGAGTATATCTTGGATAGTTTCTTTGTGTCATGATGGTGCGCTTATTCATGCCTTTGTATCTTTTCTAGTATACATGCTTTTATCCATGCTAGCATATGCTTCGTGATCGCTCCCGCCATCCGCTATGTGTATGGTTGTGATTCATTGTGATGCTTGTATACTTTGATCTTATTGCTGTTATGGCATGAAATAAATTGTATGACATCTTGGTAGCATTAGTCCGTGCTTATGCTTAGATATCATGAGATTTGTGGTTAGGTCACAAGCTTCTTCTAGTATTTGGTGGCTCTAGGCTTGCCGCTCTAGATGCCTTTGTTGAGGGCTAGATTGAGCTTGTGGCGTGCGTGTTCTCATGTGTTCTATGTCTTTAATACTAGCGATGCTATCGTTGTTACCATTTGTCTCAAGATCGGTTCCATATTGTATATCATTTACCCCAAGATTAGGACACCGCTTGTTCCCCATGATTAAACCGCAGTCGTATGAATGAGGGAGAGTGATACATTGTTACGACCGCCTCGGTCATTACGACCACGTCAGAGGAACCACGACCATGGTTCGACCTCACCGAACTCGTGTTACGACTTCGCCAAGGACGCAATGACCGCACTCATTTACGATCACGACCATGGTCCGCACCATTACGCCTTCGATCACTTCATCACGGTGCCGACTCGGATACAACCGCGAACTCGGACTCGACGTTGAACACGAGAAGGACGCGACCACGACAACGCCCCGACTTGACTACGACCACGCTCGGACATGGAATTCGCCACGAATACGGCTTAAACAACCGAGCAACTGCTACAAAGGTTGGTTCTCCTTATGATTTTCGTGCTCGCCTCCCGCCACTTGGCTTTGCATAGTATATGTCTTCTAGTGGTAGGAAGGGTCTTTTGGACAAGAGGAGCCAACTCTAGGTGATGTTGTCTCATTCACACCTCTCATCCAAATGGTTCTCTAGGATTATTTACTACCTAGTTTGGGCTTTGGTTCTCTAGGATTCTCTTCTACCTAGGTTGAACTTTTTCTTGGCCACTAGAGTCTTTTGCATTGACATAGTGTGCTTTTTGCCCCGTGGTATGACGTTATAGACTAGAGACCATGAGGATAGGATGTGTTTGGGAATCACCTCTTTGAGCTAGAACCTTCTCTTCTCGGATTTTATGCCAAATTTCTTGGTTCTTCTCTTTTGCCTTCTAGGGGAGTTGGATCCTTTCTGCCTATTCGGCTATGTTTGTGGGGAGTTCATCTCATGTGCATTCTTTTGTTCAATAGTGCGTAACATTCACATGAATGCCTGTATGCCTTGGAGCCCCGAATATTATCTTTATGTGATATAATATCATGATTTATATCTTGCCATGTCTTGTGATAGCTTGATTTATCATGCCCTTCTATGTGTTGCTTAGCTCTTGCCATACTAGCTTAATTAAATGAGAACAACTTGAATCAAATCATGTCTTGTTCAATCTTATGAATAGTCCGCTTTAGTGATCCTCTCTTGATTCGTGCCATGTCGAATAGGCTAAGTTGAGTCTTGAATCTGTTTTTGAGGTTTAGATTGAGCTAAGTTAGTTCATTAGTGATGCATGAGTTAAGTCTTAACTCTTTGTTCATGAACTAATTCAAGTAAATGCAAAAGATCTCTTTGTGCGAAAAACCGATCTCACCAATTCTTTCTCATGAGATAGCTTGCCATTGCACAAGGCATGAACTCGGGGAGTTTTGATGACCAAGATCATTTCCTTAAGCTTCTCGCTTGGAATGATCGCATAAGGCTTGAGGTCTAGCACATGGCTGAATAAAAGATGGTTGAAAACAACCATGTGATCTCTAAAGAAAAGTGCCAAATGTGCTAATTTTGCTCAGCTACAAGTATTCTACAAGTGGTATCCAAAGTACTACAAGTAGTAAATTACTTGTGATATCTAGTGCTTGAACAAAATGTCTCATTTTGAACTTATAGCACTCTAAAATTGACTCACTATAGCTTCTTGGTTCCACTTAGAATATTGACATGGCTTGACTCACGCTTGATACCTTCTTCTAGACTATACTCTTGAGTGACTCGACATGCTAATCAAACCATTTAATTTAAAGATCATAACTTATTTGGCTTGAGCTTGGCAATACATAGTTTGTTATGATCTAGATAGCATTGTCACCTTTTATGGCTTGATATAATTTTCTGTGAAGTCACTTTCGATAATTTCATGGCTCCCTTTGCTTAAAATGAATTACTTGTAGTCACCCCATTTCATTCATGCTCTATGTTTCTTCCTTGCATCTTGATGACTTTATTGCCAAAAGGGGGAGAAGGATAGAGAAAAAGGCATTAAGGGTGCAAAAGGCATTAAATGGGAGAATGCATCAAGGGATGGGAGAAGGATAAAAGGCATTAAGGGGGAGAATGCTTGGTCATCTTGCTATGACAATGGTCATGTGAGCATCTGCTTCTTGGACCATGAGCAAGATTGGACTTTTTGTGTGATTTGGAGTTTCTGTCTGCTCCATTTCATTCTGTGTCAACATGGTCTTGAGTCCCTTCTTTATTCTTTTAGACCATGTGTGACTTTTGCATCTCCTTCCTTTCTTTGTTCAAAAACAAACTCTTCTTCATGCTTTTTTCGTGTTTGTCAATATACTCATCAAGGGGAGATTGTGAGACCATGTGGAGGTCACCCCATGGTTGTGATGAGTAATTGACTCTTGATCTAGAAAGATTGAGTTTGGTTTTGAGGTTTGTGCTGACTTTGCAAAGTCGTAAGCCTTAAGAATTGTCAGCAGACTGCTTACGCCTACGTTGTCCTTAGTTGGAACCGAGTGAGGCATTGAACGAGTGGTCGGAGGTCTCTTGGGAAGTTTACGACCACTGCCGCGGATCGAAGGCAGCCACGACCACGCTACGGCTTCCTCGACGAGTCCGGGCGCAATCGAAGTCGGTCGGGCGCGACGAGTGGTCGGAAGGCTATACGACCACGCCCGGAGATCTACGATCACGCCAGGCCTTCTCGACAAGTTTAGCCATGGTCGAAAGTCTCGTGTGGAGCACGACCACGTTGGGTGTCATACGACCACGCTTGGTCGTGGACGAAACCCTTCGAAAGTCAGACGACCACGCTGGTCGTGGTCGGAAGGTCATACGACCACGCTGCAGCATCCTCGGTGAAAATGGCGTGGTCGGGTGTCGACAACCACGCTGAAGGTAATCGGAAGCCACCGGGAGTTTACGACCACGCTGGTCGTAGTCGGTAGTCGTGGTCGGGTTTACGACTATGTGGTCATGGTCGGTAGTCGGTGCTCGGTAAGTCGACCACGCCAGGCGCCAAGCTCGACCACGATTGTGACATTCGACATCGACCACGCTGGTGCATTTCGGCACTCGTGGTTCGACCACGCTAGAGTACGACCACGGCGTGGTGATTACGACCACCGGGCGTGGTCGGAGGCCACCAGGCCATTTACGACCACATTGGACATGGTCGAGAGCCACCGAGGAGCCGACGACCACGCTGGCGCGTGGGTCACGACCACGCTGCGGTGCTCGTGGTTCGACCACGCTATGCGTTTGGTGGTTCGACCACGCCAGCCCTGTGGCTCGACCACGCTGTAACGCCCGGTTATCGACCACGCCAGCACCGATTTCGATCACGTTAACGCGAGAAATGGCCGTGGTCGGAACGGAGTTCGACCACGTTATCGGCTGTGACGACCGTGGTCGATTGGCGATCTTTGAACCGGTCGTATGACCTCCGGAAGTGGTCGATTTCACCGGGTTTTGTCGTATGGGTTTGTACTACTGTCATGGACCTTGTGGACTAGTTTGTTCATCATTTTGACAGCATTTTGACAAGTCTAAATTCTGTGCAAAAGACTTGAGCTCGGGTTGAGCGGTGCGAGTTTGGTTTCTCTGCTTGAGCGGTGGTCGAGAAAGATTGTGTGCGGTCGAGGCTACAAGAAGGTTCGATGGGCTCGAGTGTCTCGGTTGGTGCAACAGAGTGCTCGTATGAGGTCTAGACTTTGTGCGATAAAGTCGTAGCAAGCTAGCGATGGTCGTGGCTTGTGTCTCGCATGGTCGTAACGAGCTTTGTGATGGTCGTGACGACATCGCCGGTGGTCAAGGAAGCGTGGAAGTCTTCGTGGTTTTGACCACTTTTGTCTTGTGCTTCGGGTGGTCGAGGGGATTTACGACCTGTGTTGTCTTTGTGATACTTGTGCCGAGTGATGGTCTGTGTGTATTGAGCGGTGCTATGTGATGGTTTGCTTGTCTGTGTGGCTGCAGGACTTCGGAGCTATTTCATGGTGAGGCGGGAGGACCGGACTAGGCATGTGGAGGTGTTGAGGTCCAGACGGTCGGAGACGCCAAGATGATCGAGGTCGGTGAGGTGGTTGTGAGCCGGAGACGAGGAACCGGAGTCGAACTGCCAGAGCCGAGCACGACGGCAACAACGAGGAGGACCGGACTAGGCTCGTGGAGGAGCCGAGGTCCGCAGTCGAGGAGGTTGGGTGCGGTCGTGTGCGGCGGAATAGATCGAGACTAGACTCTGGAGGAGTCGAGGGACCAGATGATCTTGGAGACAAGTCTTGGTGAGGCTTGGAATGGTCGGGACTAGACATGGGAGATGTTGAGGTCCAGAACGACTGGGTGAAGCCAAAGAAGACTGGAGCTCAAGGTGGCTGATGAGGAACCGGAGCTGATGCAGCCGGTCGGAGATAGGTCTCGTGAGGCTAGGATGGTCGGGACGAGACACGTGTGGTGTTGGGGTCCGTAACGACCGGGAAGCCAAGGAGACCTAGTCTTGCGAGGTGGTTGCAAGCATGGACAGGAAGGCAGGTGAGGGCATTTTGGAGAAATGCCAAAGCCGCAAGGGAAGCTGTCCTCCGTAAAGCACCCGAGAAAAGAAGTGGATTCAGCTGGCGCTAACGGCAAAGTGCGGGTCTCTGGGATAGCAGCAAAGCATTTGAGTTAGCGGGTAAAGTGAGTGATAAAATCCGTGTTAGGTGGGGTTTACGGTTATCCCAGTGTGGACTAATGGATGGATCCATTAGGGTTAGTCTCGTGTGAGGCTATAAAGGGAGAGGGAGGCAAGTGTTGGATTTGAGTTGTTCTACTGAGCCTTGGAGGCGCCGCCTCCCTCCCTTGGGAGTGTATCTGTGTGTGTTTGCTCTAGAGGTAGAGCTTGTTCTCCTGGGAGTGGTTGCAGAAACCTCCTTGTTATGCTTATTGAGAGGACTCATCTTTCGTACTTGTTAGAGTTTATATATGAGATGGGTCCGTGTTTGTGATCCGGGTTGAGAGGTCGTTCTTGAGATGCTTTCATTGATTTATTTGCCATCTCTTCATTCTTAGTTCCTTCAGATTTCCTTTTAGAGTTGGCTTATATTTGATTTGCTCAACTGGAATATGTCTCAAGGCTAGTTGGCAAGACCATTCCGAGAGCAAAGAACAAATCGAGAGAAATTGTCAGAACTTCCACCAAGCTCTGCTTAGGATTTCGACTTTGTCGTTCTTTCCGACCGCTATAAGTCTTTGGAGATTCTTGGTAAATTCACTCTAGAGATCTCATGCTTACTAGGTTTCAAGTTTCATGCTTTGGATCTCGAACAAAAGTTCTTCAAATTTGCTTTATGGTCGTGCGCCCGACAACAGTAGTATTCATCGTTGCCTACGACCATGGCAATTTCGTCGCTGGTCGCTGGCGGTCGTGGCACTGCTTTCGCATTTTCGCTTGGTCCGATTCTCTCGGATGTGGTTTCGACCACGGCAGTATTTATCTGAAGTCAGCTTTCGACCGCAGCTCTCATTTCTCTCTCGGCAGAGGACTTTCGACTGCTGTTTTGATTTTCTCTCTGCTGTTTTCAAGCAGTAGCTCGACCAGCGCCTGACGCCTGACGCCTCTGTTCGGTTTCTACCACGTCGGTAGTTCGACCACCTGTTGGTCAGCGACCACGTGTGTTCGCCCGCAGAACCGATAGCTATAGTCCGCTTGGCTCGATCGACCACGAGTTGGCGTTCACCACGCAGAAAGTCAAATGAATACACAGTGACTTTTCACCAGTTCTCTTCTCGATTTCTATGCTCTCTGCTAGCTGCAGCTATTCTCCGATCTCTCTCGTTCTCAAGAAGCAATCAATCTTCTTCTTCATAGCTCTTTAGCTATCGAGAAAAGATTAGGTTTAATTGTGGAGAATTTTAAGGCACCATTCACCCCCTCCGGTTGCCAGTTCGGTCCTTCATTATCAGAACATATAGTATGATAAAATTTTAAAATCTATAGTAACGTACAGACATTTAGCTAGTTAAACTGATAAGAACAGATACTACACTTGACCTTAGCCAAAAGGTCGAGAAAGGTATGAGTTGGGATGGAGAACCGCGCATCCTTTTATAGCCGCTCCTCCTGCCACGCTGCTGCTTGGGTACTCCATGTGGTACTAAACACGCGGCTGCCTTCCGGCCTGATCTGCCGCCGGCAACGTGCCCCTGGTTAAAACTCGTTGGCGCCAAGGATCCGGCTGGAGAAGAAGATAACGCAGCGACGGCGGCGGTCGCCGGAGAAGATAACACGGGGGCGGCAGGCAGTTGCCGATGATCAGAGAAAGACGTCGACGATATGGCGACCAAGGGAAACTGCTTTCATCACATACGAGTCTAGTGGGCAGTTTCTTCCGATTCAAACATGCGATCAATGGAGCATGGCCTAATACACGTTGTGACACTGAGCAACACCATCTCGATTATATTTATTGGCCTCTATTTCCCAATGCTAAAATTTAGAATATTCTACGGTGATAATGAGCTAACTGTTGGACTTCGACGCACGAAGTCCTGCAGGTGCGAAGTCCGTACTTTGCTTATCGTGCGAAGTCTCCAACTTCGGAGTGGAGCCCTGGTCTTCGACTTCGACTTCGAAGTCCTACTTCGAAGGAGTCGCTTCGATGCGCGAAGTCCTGCATGTGTGAAGTCCCTACTTCGCTTGTCGTGCGAAGTCTCCGACTTCGGAGCGGAGCTCGACTTCGAAGTTCTACTTCGAAGGAGTCGGAGTGCGTGAAGTCTCGGTCTTCGGCGCGGAGCCTCTGGACCTTCGCTGCGTAAAGTCCTGGACTTTTACTTCGGCGCGAAGTTTTCGCTTGTCGGAGTCTACACTCGATCTCACTCCGAACAACTCAACAACAGTATAGCTCACACAAAATTTGGCGCTACAGAACTTGGCAGCTTTCCAGGTTTACTTCCTCCCTTTATATAGCAAATAAACAAGAGAAATTGACCCACTAATTACCAGAGAAACTGAACTACTAATTACCCAAAAAACTGAACTGCATTATGGACGTGCCGTAAATCTGCTCACGTACTCGACCGCGAAACTGATATCTGACCGGGTGTGGACCAAGTACTAGAGGCTGCCAACCACACTACGATAGAACGTGGGATCAACAGGTGGATTGGAGCTATCCTTACTTAGTTTAAGACGTGTCTCCATGGGTACTTGCACGACATTGTAGCCGACCATGCTGGCCTTGTCCAGGAGCTTTGCCGCATACGCAGCTTGGTTCATGGTGATCTTCCCGGGCAGCTGCTTGACATCAATACCGAGATAGTAGCTCAACTGCCCGAGGTCGCTCATCTTGAACGACCGCTTCATTTCCACCTTGAACGACTCGATCTCAATTTGGTCGGCGCCGGTGAGGATCAAATCGTCAACACAGCGCGTGAACTCGAGTGCCACCAGCGTGCGGTCGAGCTTGGCGTTCCATGCCCGAGGAGCTTATCATAGGCCGTAGAGTGCTTTGTGCAGCCACAGTACTTGCAGCTCATGCCCGGCGATCACGAATCCCGCGGGTTGAGCGACGTAAACCTCCTCCGTGAGGTCGCCGGTCAGAAACACAAACTTGACGTCGAGATGGTGGAGCGCCCAGCCCTCGTGCGCTGCCACCGCTGCTAGTGCGCGCACGGAGTCGAGCCATGCCACAGGTGTAAAAACCTCATCAAAATCCACACCAGTGTGTTGTACGTACTCCTTAGCCACCAGCCGTGCCTTGTGCCGAACCACCGCCCCCTGTGCATCCTTCTTGAGCTTGAACACCCATTTAAGGCCAATTGGTCGATGTCAGGCTGGGAGGTCCACCGCCTCCCACGTGCCATTGTCCTCAATGTCCGCCATTTCCTCTTCCATTGCGATGCAACGCGCCAGATTGGTGGCTGCCTCGTCGAAAGAGGTGGGCTCCTCGGTCGCAATGAGGAGCCCCTCGTCGGGGTCCAGTACCCGTGGCTCAGCAATATTGATGCAATTATCCACTGTGCGGAAATGCCGCGGTGCGCCGTTGTCACTATGGTCGAGCCCCGATGGGATGTGCGACGGTGGAGTGCAGTGCTCTCAACTTGAGCACCACCAGTGTCGTGGGTGGCGTTTATGGGCGTTCGGGGTGACGCCACAACTTCCTCTTCTTCCTCCAGGGACGGGACCATAGGGGATACAGGAGCGTTCGGCTCATCGCCGCTGACCGTACTCCACGGTGAATGTCTTAGGGCTGGCACCGCTGTTCGTCTCCCAATTACACCCTTTGGTCTCGTCGAACACCACGTCACCGGTCACATGGAGCCGGCCGCCCACTGGATCGTACACCTGGCAACCTTTGGAGCCCGGCTTGTATCCGACGAAAACCATCTTCACGCTCTGGTCGTCAAGCTTTGCGGCATGCGGGTGTGTGACCTTGACGTGAGCGAGGCAACTGAACGTGCGCATGAAATGCACAGCCAGTTTCTTGCCGTGCCAAGCTTCATAAGGCGTCATCCCGATGACACTCTTCATCGAACAACGGTTCAAGATGAACACGGTAGTGCTCACCGCCTTCCCCAAGAAGGTGCTCAAAGATCTCGCCGCTCGAGGAGACAAGCGCCATCGCCATCACTGTTTGATTCCGGCGCTCCACGACCCCATTTTGTTGCGGCGACTATGGCGCCGTGAGCTGCCGGTGAATGCCCTTCTCCACGCAATACTCGCGCGAAGGTCACCGCGATGAACTCGCCTCATCGGTCCGTGCGTAGCACCGTAGTTTCATGCCAGTCTCCACCTCGACGCCAGCTTGGAACGTCTTGATTGCGCTCGCCGCCTCGTCCTTCCCCGACAACAGCACCAGCCACATAAAGCGGCTAGTTTTGTCGACGAGTAGGAGAAAGTACCGCCTGCCGCCGTGGGTCACCGGAGTGACTGGCCCGCAAAGGTCGCCATGGACGAGATCAAGCCGGCCCTTCGAAAATCACTTGGCCTCTAGAGAGAATGGCGAGCGTTGTTGCTTGCCGACAAGGCACACATCACACAGCTGGTCGACTTTGACGACCAGCTTGGACCCCTCGAAGCTCAGGTGACCGAACCGCTCATGCCAGCGCCACACATCGTCGTTCGTGTGTGCCATGAGCGAGCATGAGGGTGATCTTGTACGGTCGATTCGCTGATCGCCATACCTTGGCGAGAAGCTCCCTTCTTGGATCATGCACCGTAGTACGCCGCCCGGATCAACACTTGGCACCGACCGCCGAATTGACCCAAGCCGATGATGTTGCCGCGGCGTGGGATGAAGTATATGTCCGACAGCACACGATGGTGTCCACCCTGTGCGGCGAACATGATCGTGTCGTGCCCGAGGATGTCCACCATTGATCCATCGCCGAACTTCACCGTGCCCGTGTTGTCGTGGTTCGCCGAGAAGGCCACGCCGCTTCCGCCATATGGTTCGATGCGCCGTGTCGAGGTACCACACGCCATCGTCCTGGCCACATGTATGGTTGTCGATGTCACCCAACTGCGCCGTCGCGCGTTCTTCGTTGAGGAAGACCTGTCCGCCGACGTGCACAGATGCGGCGCGCTTTGGGAGGCGCACAGGCACCGGTGAAAGAGAGGCCGCCTAGGCCATCAATCAGGACGGCTCATCGCCGCCGCCCTCCTCCGCCAACAAAGGCAGCGGTCGCTGCCTCGTCTCTCTTCTTCTATCGGCACTCTCGGGCCCAATACCCAGTTTTCCAGCAATACCTGGACGTATCCTTGTCGATGACCTTACTGCCACCGCCCTTGCGTGCGTCTTTGTTACCGCGCTTGAGTGGCTATGCGCCGCGCCATGGTAGGACCGAGCCGCTGCTCGTACCACTTCCGCTGGTGCCAGCGCTGTCGACGCTCGCACCCTCCTTGTCGCGCTTTTGTAGGCGACGGATGAGATCCTCCTCCTTTGACGAGAGAAGCAGCTAGGAACCCAGTTCTATGGCTGCTGCCCGTGCGTAGAGCCGCTACTCCATGGACCGAAGACAGCCCGAAACCTCCTCGATGGATAACTCCTCGACATCCAGTAGTGTCTCGATTGAGATCGCGACCTTATTGAATTGATCAGGAACCACCTAGAACAACTTGCGAACGACCTCGGTTTCGTCGATCTCATCGCTGAGGAGACGTAAGTTGTTGGCGAGGCCCACAATTCGCATCAAGAAATCATCCATGTTCTCGCCTTCCTTGAAGGCGATATTTCTGATGTCGCACCGAAGCTTCTGCACGTTCGCCACGCACACCCGCTCGACGCCCATTCGCATGACCTTGACCGCCTCCCATGCCTCCTGCGTGGTCTCCTTGCTGCCGATCAAGCTCAGCATCTCCGTCAGGACCGAGCGGGCGATTGTTGCTAGTGCCAGCTGATCCTCGCCGTACTCGACGCCGCCGGGTTCAATTGCACCCCACAGGCCATGTGCCTACAAGTTGATGCGCATTATCACCACCCACTCCGGGTAGTTGGTCTTTGTCAGCATCGGGTACTGGACGACGATCGGACGCTCACCCTATGCCCGCCCATGGCTGCCGCCACGCCTGTGCCCACGTCGCGACGGTGGCGACTGCGAACAGCGCCAATGGCCAGGCAGCGCACTCCCGCGGCTCTAAGGAGAGTCCGACATCGCCGCTCCCTGTACGAAACGGGGCTCTGATACCAATTGTTGGACTTCGACGCACGAAGTCCTGCAGGTGCGAAGTCCCTATCGCTTGTCGTGCGAAGTCTCTGACTTCGGAGCCGAGCCCTGGTCTTCGACTTCGAAGTCCTACTTCGAAGGAGCTAACAAGATGCCATCTCTGCAAGCTAAGCCACAGCAGCTCCAAATGTTGACCAGCAACACCAATTTCGTATTTTATCTTCTGGTGAACAACACTTTTCTAATGCAGATCAAATATCATGGATATTTCTCAAAAATCTGATAGCTACCGCTTAAGATGCACGATTAAGATAGCAAGAAAGTATATAAATTGGTTTGGTTGGCGTGTCCAGGCTGTAGTGCAACACCTAGGCGATACACAAGGGCCCTAGTGGCAAGCCACTGTGGTGGACACTCCCCCACAAAAAATAAATTTAATATCACAGTAGACACATGACCCACATATCAGATATTAAACTGATAAAAACATATACTACACTTGATCTTAGCCAAAAGGCCGAGAAAGGTATGAGTTGGGATGGAGAACCGCGCATCCTTTTATAGCCGCTCCTCCTGCCACGCTGCTGCTTGGGTACTCGATGTGGTACTAACTCGTCGTGATGGATGGTGCCAGCCACCAGTAATTTAATTAAAAGTTGGATCAAGCTAATAATGCATCAACGAATGTCTGAGGCTCCCGTTCAGAAAGCATAAGCAACAAAATCAGGGTGGTTGTTAGTTGCTGCTGCTGCTGCTACCACAGAATTCATGTCATACTCGGATTGTACAAATCGTTTTCTGTTTATATTCTGATTGAATTTCAAACGTGGGTTTTGTTTGAAATAGATTGAATTTAGTGTATGTTCCTTTGGTTTGTTTCTACCTTTTTTATTTTCAATCTATTTTATTCACATCCTCCTCAAACTCCATGGATTACAAATTAAATATGATTGAAATTGTAGGATTGTCAATGTCAAACAAAGAGGGTGAATGATTGTAATTCGTAGTGAAAAATATTTTTTAAAATCTACTTATTCTATTTTTTAACTTGCAAATACAGCAAAACAGAAATACAAAAAGACAACAAAAATAGAAAATAGTTGACGGTTCCAAACGTGCCCCTGATTTTTGTCCCCTTTAGAGTGGGTCATACTGCCCATGCTACTCTCGTCAGAGTGAGAAACTCATTTGAGTATCCACTGTAATGAATATTGATTAGCCGTATGCTGTAGGGGTGGCCCCCACCCAAGGCCAGCTGGCCTGCTAAAAGGGTTGTAAAGCCTAAAATGGGATATGTATAATGACATAAATACCCTTGTGAGAGGGACTTGAGTGTAAGGCTTGATTGTAAAATACTCTCCATGTGAATATATATATGGCTGTCCTGGGCATAGGGAAAGGCCAAGCATTGTTCATCTCTCATCTCCACTACTACCTTCTCACTCTACTGTTTGGTTGGTAACCACAATAGTTGACGCCGTTCGCGGGGAAGATTGAGTAAGCCTCAAGATTTGAAGAAGGATGGCACCCAAGAAAACTTCATCATCGGCGGCAAGGAAGAAAAGAAGCACGACGGTGGCGCTCATCGACGCCAGGGCTTCTACATCGACTGTGACTACCGACGCGACGCCCGTACCATGACGGACGCCCCACCATCGGGCGCGGCGGTCGGCACTGGTAGTGTCAATCAGTCGCCGGAGCGGTCCGCCGATGCTGTGTTGGCACGGCCATCGCCACACGGCGGACATCGCGACGCCCACGTCCCCACGCCCGCCGGGCGCGTGGATCCGAGTCCTCTTCCGAGTCCCTCTCTGCAGACCTCACAAAGAATCGCGTGGCGGAAGACTTCAAGTTCTCCACCCCCATCGAGCCGTACAATGGCGACATGGACCCCCAAGAGTTTGTGCACATGTACGAGACCGCTATCGAAGCCGCAGATGGGCATGACTCCACCAAGGTGAAGGGGCTACCCCTCGCATTACAGGGAGTGGCGCTCTCTTGGTTTTTTACTATAGAGCTAAACTCCATCTATGCGTGGGAGCAAATCCGCGATCGCTTGTACAATAATTTCCAAGAAAATTACGTCGAGCGCATTGACGAGGATCAGCTCTTCGCTATCAAACAAAAACCCTCGGAGAAGCTTCAAGAGTACTTAAAGCGCTTCGCCAAGGTTCGCTGAAGCTATCTTCTTCTTTGTCACATCATGTTGCCTCTATTTTGCCCTTCCCCATTCCTTTCTTCCACTGCATCGTCGGGGAACGCTGCTGTCTTCTCCACCTCCGGTGAGCGCGCCCCACGTGCACCCGTGACACCCCGCCGTGCCCGAGGCCTATTCCGGTGATTTATTGGCCTCTTGTTCATGTGACTTTACGCCATTTCCAATCTGGAGCAAAACCCCTCAAACCATCTCTTTTTGATGCAACGTAGCCCGAGGTCCACGGTTCCACCTCGTCTCCTTCATCTCCGGCCAGAACACCACCGCCACCGCCATTATCCTTCCTCGGTGAGAGTTAGATCGAATGCTTGTGCATACACCATCCCTGTGTTTCCCTTAGGATAACTCAAGCCCCTATTGTAGCTCTCCGTCACCTAGGAACACAACACCTAGAGCCTTCTCATTGTTGTCGCAGCTCACTGCTGACGAGCCGTCTCTGACCACCTCAGCCCCTGTCGATCCCTCGGCGAGCATTCTTGAGGTCCCCTAGTGTAACACCCTAGGACCCACATTACCTTGGGATGCCACTAAAACCACTCCACAACTAGCCAAATTACAAGATAAAATAATCTGGCAAAATTTCCTAAACAAGATAGGATAAGCGGAAGCATAATCAATTAAGTTTAAACAGATAGTGATAATCAATTTAATAATTTAAATCAACCTCCAACAATCTAACCAAAGAATAGATCACAAGTTTAACACTATTAAGTTAAAGTAAACATTGACGAGATAGCTAGGCAAATGGCTAGAATCTCTTCATCTTTATTACAATATAAATCTATGATCCAAGTGCATTAAGGTGGTGCAGCTCTACCCTTCCCATGCATGCTCAATAATCACCTGTAAGGGAGGGAAACAAGGGTGAGATTAAAATCTCTACAAGCAAACTGTTTAACAAGCTAATTAAACTACAACAGTTTAATCATCAATATTTTATTTTCCACAATGACCACGTTTATATCCTCAACCTCAAATCACCACCAACGGTAAAACAATAGCAAATAAATCTTGTTTGACTACTTTAAAACCTCAACCACTACCACTACCAAAGACAATAAAGCATATGTATGATTTACTTCACTATTTTATTGTTTCTCACATCTACAACTGCAATCAACAATTACTACAAAAGAAAAGAATCTCATGCCACAATCACAACCCCTATCATACCACAAGGGACAAACCTCATTCCACGACCACTACCACATTTCTCATACTACAAGTAGCTCACATGAGCCAATTCCACTTTACAGCTATGAAGTTGTATATATTCCACATTACAACTATGAAGTTGTATATTCCATAAAATAACTTCACTACAATACATCGCATAGGTATGCAAATGATCTTTCCACAATGCAATGCATATGAATGCGTATGCTCCACAACACCCTTACCCAACAAGGTAAGAGTGTGCATCGACACGGCAATATACGATGTCAGATCGGTACGATTAATGCTAAGTGCGATAACAGCCACATATGCAAATGTCATGATACGATATGAATCATATGATAATCATAAACCACATGAATTCCAACCACAAAGGAGCATCAACATGCTCACAACATATCCACAACCACATATCTACCACATATTTGTTTTCATATTCCGCATTAGCACAATAAACAAATTTTCACATGATTACGAGCAATTTATCCAAATATATCAATTGATCAATAATTGCTACCATCACAACCACAAGTATTCACTAAGAATACTACCACTTAGACCACAATATACTCGTAAAGTTTTCTACCCCACAACTATATTGATTCATCAAGAACAATTTCGCATATCCATGGTTAAACCATCAAGATCATAAACAATTGAATTCTTAAAAATACTACCATCTGGACCACATTAAGGAAGCATGTAACAATGACATAGCACGTCAATTTTAAAGATTTAATTAATGTGAATGTAGAATAATTAACGAATTAAACAGTAACACAACCGCTATGTTTACTTGCCTCTACCGTTGAAGCGAAGCAAATCATGTGCGATCAGGAGCAAAACCACCTGTCCAAAAGGTATCTCTCAGCACAATACTACAACATACAAAACGCGAATTAAAAATTAAAGATGTCGCTAGAACCCCGAACCCACTCATAATCCTCTCCGCTCAACGATTCAACAATCTACCAACTGCAGTAGCGCTGCTTAATATTTTTTTATCTTTAACAATATTAAGCCATTTACAGAAAATGATATATTTCTAGATTCCTCACATAAATACCTTCACTTTTCATGTAGATCACATATTTTTATTTTGAACTTAGCAAGGTGTAACTTAATGTGCAAAACAGAGGACGTTCTCTGTTCTGGCAATCTGGACAGCCAGATTAAAACGCGTCCCAACCACAGTGTAAGGCTTTAAAATTATGATTTTTATACAGAAGTTAGATTACTGAATTCCCTACATTTTTCTCCATTGTGACCAAAATCATAAAAATCATCTTCTACCCCTAAATGACACTTAAACAGCAATCTGTCCCAATCTGCACCCCTAACAGACAGGAAAAATCGTTTCATAGGTTTATAAAGGGGAGAGGGGCCAAGGGAGGGGGTTTATAAAGGGGTGCTAGGGTTTGGGAGGGGGTACGAGCCCCCTATTAGGCTGGCTGGCCCAAAGCGGCTAGCTCACAACTCCGGACAGCCCAAAATATCCAAATTAATTATTTTAATTTTTTTAATTTTGTACAATTCTGTAATTTAATTTTCACCTACCGTGATTTACCAAAATATTAGGAATCTCTGTGATTATTTTAGGAACCTACGCCGAATCAACGATCAGGATATTACATTCTCTCCACTTAAAAAGGATTCGTCCTCGAATCTATCTCCTCAACCCACGAGACAAAAGAACAATCAAGGAAAGAACAACCAAATGATAAAAGCATCCCAAGGATAGAACATCCCAAGGGAACAACAACTACGGGTTCTCACCCGCCTCGAAGAACTCAGGTCCTTCTTCTACATTTGAACTTCAAGCTCCCACGCCACCTCCCGCTCAGACTGATTCGTCAAGAGGGCCTCCACATACATGGTGGCCCTCTTCCTCCTGACCAACTCCGACGAGTCCACGACACGCACCGTACAACGCCGAGCACCTGCAACTCTTCTGTCGGCTCTGAGCGGCTAACAGATCCTGCCGTTCTCGCAAAATTTCCGCCACAACTATCAAGCCACTATCTAATACCATCCTCCTTCTTAAAACATTTTCCTCTATATATTATAACAGGGATAATACATTGTACCCCTTTTAAAGAATTCGACCACATATTCCACTCAAAACGTTTTACTTGAAGCACAAACAATAACTTTTACAAATGGAACCCAACCAAAAGAAGAATAAAGGATTCTCAAGCAACACACTAGCAACCAACTTTCCTTCAAAGGACCACGATCCAAATCAAAGGATTCACAACAAAACCTTTTACACTCTCCAAATAGACATTTGAAGAATCTACACTACATAAGCCAAGAGTGAAAATCACTCGACAGACCAAAACAATCATTTTTTCCTAACTGGAAAGAATACGCCTCAACATAAAACAACTCAATTCGCAGATGACCTCTGCCATAAACACGCGGTTTAAACAAGAATCAAGAGAGCATATTACTACTCGAGATATTATTAATTTCCCAATCCATCCCCTTTGAAAGTTTAACTTTCTTAAATCAAGGATTTCCAAATCATCGCCCAACACACCAATTCATTTATCTTTAGTTGGCAACTTCGACAATGCGCTCAAACTGAGTACATCATCTACACCCTTGCAGAGAGACTCTACTGTCTCCACAAAACACATTCTTGCCAAGCCCTCGACCAATGAAATTACTTTGACAGATAATTCCTAAAACACCTCAATCCCTTGAGGATAACAACTCGAAATTCATATCACACCCACACATACTCATTTACTGCACCCCAAGGATGCTATCCCGATCATCACACTAATTGGATTCGACTTTGATCCACTATTCCCATACAGAAACGCTGAGCCTCTAAGGTTCCAACATAGAACACCAAACCAAAATTTTCCATCTCCAGGGCTCCAATGAATGTCAAACAACTTTACCACCACAATCTCACCAAGATCAATCACATGACCACACCAACTAGTTGCCATACACCTCTTAAAGGACTTTGCAACCCAAATTGATTACCCCTTTCTTAGAAGAGGCAAAAAGAAGTAAATTCCAGCACAAAGGAAGATGTTACCATTTGCAATAGACACAAGACCAAAAGAAATAGCAATGATCTTGGACAACAAAAGATCAGATCACAGTTGAAGGCACATGCCCCTCAAGAAGAAAATATCAAATCTGAACCAATAAAAATACAATATTGCCATTTAAGCTCAGAAACTCTTATGCGGCGAAAATAAGAAATCAAACACACCTCAAAAAGTTGCACAACTTGAATTCAACCTCCAATATTTTTACCACACTCTTTCTTTTAACAAAGAGAACAACTTTCTTTGATTACGGTATTACCTTGACAATTCCAACAAAAAGATTTGAAGACCACAACACATTAATCCCTTAAGAACTAATAAAACCTCTCAACGTCACTTTGCTAAAACAATTTCACCGCCACATAAGTCATGAGATCAAAAGATCGCAGACGTAAATTTCAAAACTTTTGATTTAAATAGTATCATAGAAGTTATCAAATTCTTTTATTTATAGAACATTCAACATTATCATCACAACCACATATTGACCATCATACTAACATCAGAATAATACATTCTTAACAAGCATCATCATATCATCAAATCCCTTCATAAACTTTTCCAAAAGAAACACACGAAATCACTTCATCATGTTTCTATTATCTAAATAAGATTGCAACTACTTAATCTAGGGAAAACCTAGTGCACAAGCCATAATATTGAAATAAAACTCTTTTAACAAGCTGGTACTAGAACATGGCAATTTTGAAAACAGTTATGAGCATAGATTCAACATTTTTCCTTATGTTCGGCAATTAGAACAAAATATCTTCTAACTTCAATATTATAAGCTCTATAAGACAAGGTTTCACAAGTCAATACATCAACCTTTCTCTATTTTTTTATACATATTTCAACAACTTAGCATGGTGAAAGATAGATGAAAGTAGCAATTATACATGCTCATAAAGTATCTAATAAAGGATAGATTAAAGGTCAATATTACCAAGACAATATTCCAACACCTTCTTACTTAATAAATTCCAAACGGTCAGATTAATTACTAAAGTAAAAAATAATTCAATTTATCCAACATGATAGAAATTTAAACAATCATAATAATCATTCCAATTCTTTTGCACACTCCTCAATAACTCCATGAGTTCCAATCATGTATAGACAAATTCTTAATCACAGTTCTTGCAGAAACTATTACAAGGCGATATCAAATTAATCAACTACACTTCTGAGGATACTAATTGGAATTAATTATGCACCACGCTAACATCTCAACCTGATAATTCATACCTAATGAATTAGTGTATATGATTACCATCTTCCACTTAAACATAACAAAACACCACAAAGGGTTTTAACACTCTCTTTCAGAAAGGAGAGGAATTAAACTTCAACACTCGAAATAATCTAAAAGAAATACGTAGATCTAAGGCTTTAACATATTAATGAGTTTGCAACACAAAACTTTTATGATAAAAAATACAAACCGAAGCAATGAGTCATGATTCGCAATTAGCAAAAGGGACTCCCACGAAGGTGGTGCCGCTCTACCCTTCCCATGCATGCTCCATGATCACCTGTAAGGGGGGAAACAAGGGTGAGATAAAAATCTCAGCAAGCAAACTGTTTAACAAGCTAATTAAACTACAACAGTTTAATCATCAACATTTTATTTTTCATATAACCACGTTTATATCCTCAACCTCAAATCACCACCAACAACGGTAAAACAATAGCAAATAAATCTTGTTTGACTACTTTAAAACCTCAACCTCTACCACTACCAAAGACAATAAAGTATATGTATGATTTACTTCACTACTTTATTGTTTCTCACATCCACAACTACTATCAACAATTACTACAACAGAAAAGAATCCCATGCCACAATCACAACCCCTATCATACCACAAGGGTCAAACCCCATTCCACGACCACTGCCACATTTCTCATACCACCAGTAGCTCACATGAGCCAATTCCACATTACAACTATAAAGTTGTATATACTCCACATTGCAACTATGAAGTTGTATATTCCACAAAATAACTTCACTACAATACATTGCATAGGTATGCAAATGATCTTTCCACAAAGCAATGCATATGAATGCGTATGCTCCACAGCACCCTTACCCAACAAGGTAAGAGTGTGCATCGTATTACGGCAATATAGGATGCTGTACCGATACGGTCGCGGCTAAGTGCGGCGACATCCACATATGCAAATGTCATGATATGATATGAATGATATGATAATCATAAACAACATGAATTCCGACCACAAAGGGGCATCAACATGCTCACAACATATCCACATCCACATATCCACCACATATTTGTTTTCATATTTCGCATTAGCACACTAAATAAATTTCCACATGATTACAGGCAATTTATCCAAACATATCAATTGATCAATAATTGCTAACATCACAACCATAAGTATTCACTAAGAATACTGGCACTTAGACCACAATGTACTCGTAAAGTTTTCTACCCCACAGCTATATTGATTTATCAAGAACAATTCCGCATATCCACAGTTAAACCATCAAGATCATAAACAATTAAATTCTTAAAAATACTACCATCCAGACCACATTAAGGAAGCATGTAACAATGACATAGCACCTCAATTTTAAAGAGTTAATTAATGTGAATGTAGAATAATTAACGAGTTAAACAGTAGCACAACCGCTACGTTTATTTGCTTCTACCGTTGAAGCGAAGCAAATCACGTGCGATTTGGAGCAAAACCACCTGTGCAAAAGGTATCTCTCAGCACAATACTACAACATACAAAACGTGACTTAAAAATTAAAGATGTCACTAGAACCCCGAACCCACAAATAATCCTCTCCGCTCAACGATTCAACAATCTACCCACTGCAGCAGCGCTGCTTAATATTTTTGTATCCTTAACAATATTAAGCCATTTATAGCAAATGATATATTTCTGGATTTCTCACTTAAATACCTTCACTTTTCATGTAGATCACATATTTTTATTTTGATCTTAGCAAGGTGTAACTTAATGCGCAAAACAGAGGATATTCTCTGTTCTGGCAATCTGGATAGCCAGATTAAAACGCGTCCCAACCACAGTGTCAGGCTCTAACAATTATGATTTTTATACAGAAGTTGGATTACTGAATTCCCTACATTTTTCTCAATTGTGAAAAAAATCATAAAAATCATCTTCTACCCCTAAATCACACTTGAACAGCAATTTGTCCCAATCGCACCTCGACAGATAGCGGTGTTCCCGACCGCTACGCACGATCCGTGGCCAAAATTCTGAAAAAAAATACAGAAGATGGTTCTCGAAGTCCTCTACAATTTTTCTTTCGGAAGATCCAGAAAAAATCGTTTCATAGGTCTAAACTCAAGAAACAGACGCCATGCGAATTGATCTCTGAGCGGTGTAGCAGAAATCTCTAATCGGGTAATCGATGCCGCTAATCCCTTCTAATTTCGTGCCATGAACCCTAATTACTCTAAAAACAGAGGGGTTTGGGATTGGGAAAAATTATATAGAGGATCCCTTGGAATCACCCCTCTTCTTTCCTCCTCTTCTTCTCCTATTTCTCTTCTTCTTCCTTCTCTTCCCTTTCTTCTTCTTCCTTCTCTTTCTCCTTTGCTCCAATGGACAGCAGCTTGTGTGTGTGGGGGGTGACAGAGGAGGGAGGCTGACCAGGGGTGGAAAAAGGGAAGAGGGGCCAAGGAGGGGTTTATAAATGTGGTGCTAGGGTTTGGGAGGGGTACGGGCCCCTATTAGGCCGGCTGGCCCAGCGGTACCGCCCACCCTTCCGGACAGCCCAAAACATCTAAATTAATTATTTTATTTTTTTAATTTTATACAATTCTACAATTTAATTTTCACCTCCCATGATTTACCGAAAAATCAGGAACCTTCGTGATTATTTTAGAAATCTACGCCGAATCGACGATCAGGATATTACACCTAGTGCTCATGCACATCTCACTTGGTCCCAAGCGACTCTCTCCTCTCCCTGTTGTCGCCCATGGCACTGTCACGATACCAAACTTACGAGATAAAACTTTGGGTCAATATCAGAAAATTTCGAGTGATTTCAGTTCGGTATGACGAACCGCAGCGGGATCACAGAAGTGTGGAACCAGCCGAACCACACCAAAGCTGAGTGCAAACTGCTACCATGTAACTTAGTCCTGAGTTATCTGATCTATGGCGAGAGAATAGGATGAAGTGTTGATCAGGGTTCTTGAATCTGAGGCCGGTTTCGGAAACTGGCTGGTTCTCTCCTGGTTTCCAGGCAAAGAACTGGGCCAGTTTGCAGACTTCTAATTCAGATTTGAAAAATGTTAGCATATAATGAGTTGAATTCATGAATAGCCACTTACATAGTTACATTTCAATGGAAAAAGTTGGGAAGAAAAATATGGGTCCAGAGGGTTTTAACCCGGCCGGATCCGGATAGTGTACGATTGGTGCCGATCTAAGGAACATGGTTCATTCCCTGTATGCAGTATCCTGACTTGTCACAAACTGCCCTAAAACCAGCACTCGTGACGACTCTTTTAAGGTTTTTTTTAAGTAGAATAGGTTCTCCGATTTTCTTTAAGGTTTTTGAATAGAAAGTAGTTAGAATATTTTTTTTTCTAAAGATCATAGTATTCAGGTCCTTGAGGTGTTTAATAAACTGTAGGCCTGCGTGGCGATATTCTTGTAATATCATGTTATCTCTAATTATTGTTCTGCTGCAATACTCTAATGGCTTATTATTCGTTAGAGCGATGTTCTATTGGCTAAAACGAATAATAATCCGTTGACTAGCGTTTTTACCCCACGGTAATAACGCGGGTCGTCACAACTCTTTAAGGTTTTTTTAGTAGAATAGGATCTCCGATTTCCATTAAAAGAAACCACAAAAGCAACAAAAGTGTCTTACAGAGCACAGATTAAAGAAACCTTGAAAGCCTCCAGCCACCATTAGCGGGTGCCATACCAACTGATTACTACTGTTAAGGTGCACGCTACCACCAAATAGATTTTGCAGGTTTTTTCGTTTCACTGATAGCGAAAAAGAACACCGAAAATATGCCTTATGAACATAAGTTTCAAGAGAAAGATGACAAAATGGATCGACATAACATTTTCTTTATTTCCATACATACGAAAGTCAAGTTTTCAATGTAGCTTTCGCCATTTTGTTCTAACTCCATTATTCAAACGAACATAAGGTACAAACACTTGGAGTTGGAATGACACATGCATGCTTCGTTTCATATAGATTCGGCTTTTTATTTTAGCCGGTGTCGATCCAGTATATATTACTTAGGAGACGTTGGAATAGAACTCTTCGATTATGATGCGAACTGCGATTGGGATCCGAACCCAATGATCACCTCCATCGTGCCACGCCAAGCTTCCAAACGTGTAGTCGCCTTGAATCTTTCGAGTCGCCTTGAAGGTCACCTTGAAGCTCTGCACCCTGCTCTCCTTGCAGAACACCAACACCGGCGGCTCGACGGACATCTCGACGCCGGCGGGAGGCTGGAAGAAGGCCTTGTACACCGCATTCGGCTGGCCGACGTTGGTGACGGTGCGCACAACGGTCTCTGACATCTTCAGATTAGGAATCGCGATCGATGGGAGGTTCAGGTCTGGTAAAGATGATTTAGGAGTCGAGCAGCTGCCGTTTGAACCTAATCCTTCCATGCAGTTGAAGAAGTTGAGGTAATCCGATGCACTGATGTCGTATATGAGGCCTGGATCAGCTGCCTTGCTTGGATTCACAAACCCTGCTCCGTAGTCAAAAGGATCGGCAATCTTTGCTCGATTTCCATCTGCTTGTATTGGGATCCCATTGTTGTCAGTGGTAAGAGCTGCGAGACAGAATGTTTTGAGATATTAATCATCTATTGACTTGTTCTTAATCGGTGCAACAATCTCAATGATGTACAACAAGCGTCCAAAATTCAGTTCTAAACTAGGCCTGATTAATTGTTAATATACCAGTTGTCATGAGTGCGGATTTCAGTGCAGCAGGTGACCAGTCAGGATGTAGCGATTTGAGCACGGCGACGATCCCGGATATATGAGGGCAAGACATGGATGTTCCAGACTCAAAATGGTAGAAAGCACCTAGACTTTTGTAAGGAGGAATCTGCGGTGCAGCAGCTAAAATGGAAACCCCAGGTGCAGCAATATCAGGCTGTTAATTTCGAAGTACAACAGCCATATATGTTAGTGCCCTGAATAAATATTGGAATGCTGGCCAATGCCATAGGAACAAGTAAAAAGGATTAGGATTAATAACTACGAGCTTAATAAATTACCTTGAGAACCCCAGGATAGATAGGGCTAGGCCCCCTGGAAGAGAAGGTTGCTATTTTTGGTGCAGGAACTCCAGTTCCAATCGTTGTTCGAGCAAAAGATATCTTTACTTTTGGGCTATCAGAGTACCTGTTATTATTTGCACGGGAAAAGGAAAATGATTATCAATTGAATCCTAGAAAAACTATAATTAACCCCAAATTAAGAAAAAAGGAAGAAGAAGAGAAGTTAAGGAGTGATACTGATAATACATAAACTTACTGTTCGTAGTACTGCAAAATCTGGTTGGAGATCTCGAAGTCGACGGCAACACATGGAAGCGAGTTGCACGCAGTTATTCTTTCCAAGGAACTGATGACTTCGTCTGTGTTACGCTGTGAGAATATGATTCCTTTGCCTCCTTTTTTGGCCAGAACTGATGCGATCTCTTCATAGGCTTGGAATTTTGCAGGCGTGCCGCAGAAGACGATCACCCCCTCTATGGCCGCGCCGATGCTGTCGACGTAGGATGCGTTGCACGGAGAGTCCTCATCGAACCCTAAGGCCATAAGTTTATGGAACTGGTCGACGTCATTCGCCTGGCCTTCCATGCCCACGAACAAGGATTGCCCCTGTAATAATAAGCGCGCATCCATCAATCGTTCATATGGAACAAAAGAAATGCACACCAATTAAGATCGATGTACGTACCACAAGCTTCTGGTTGTTCCCGAGAGTGATAGCCGTGGGGAACTGTCGATCAATCGTGGTTGCTGCAACGGTGAGTAGCCATGGCGATGAGTTCAGAACCGTTTGTGCGGTAGGTCCATAGTTTCCAGCCGCGTACACGACTGTGATGCCGTTCGCGACGGCGTGCAGTGTGCCCGGATTCTCTCTTGGGCCGCCGAGCGACAGTGATAGGACGTCAACGCCGTCGTGGATGGCGTCGTCGATGGCTTTCAAGATGCCCGCACTGGAGCACCGAGTACCCCAACAAACCTTGTAACGGCTATCCGGCGAGGCGCCCGCCGCGGGCCGTCCCGCCGCCAGCCCGCGGAAACTAACGTTGTGGACGATGTTGCCACCGGCCGTCGAGGCCGTGTGGGTGCCGTGGCCATTGGCGTCCCTGGCAGACATGAACTCCCCTTTGAACAAGCTTTTGTCGACGTCCTTGGCGTACCACCGCACCGATGAGCTTCCGGTTGCAATTACGGGGGCCGAACGAGGCGCCGATGCAGCGAACTCCTTCCATTTCGAAGGAGGGGGTCCATAGCCGCCATCATCAGCGAAGCTCTGCGACTCGGGCCAAATACCTGAAATCCACCCATAGTGGTATCTGGTCAAAGTTTAAATTATTTGATTGCATCTGTAGTAGAATTTATTTATCGGTTTTGCTATTACCAAGGTAACTGAGATTTTTTTATCTCTCAGTCATTTGAGGTTGTACTCTCAATCAACTAAAATTGTAGCCCCCTCCAAAAAAACAACTGCAGCTTCAAGTGATTCAAAGTGCAACTAAAGTTACACTTAGTTGCACTCTCAATCAACTAAAATTGCAGCCCCCTTCAAAAAAATCAACTGCAATTTTAGTTGATTGAGAATGTAACTTTAAGTAACTAAGAGATAAAAAAATTTCAGTCGTCTTAACAATAGTCACTCCTTTTATTTATGCATGAAGCAACCTGAGTCAAGGACACCGATAATGATGCCATCTCCATATTTCGCTTTTGCGAGCAGCCCGTTTGGATGGTTGTAGTCCATCCCAAGGAAATCCCAGCTTCGAGTCGTATGCGTGCGCCAGATTTCGTTCTTTCTCACGCTCACCACACCAGGCAGTCCTGTATATGTAACGAAGACAGCAATCAGCTATTCTCTCATGATTATTATCACTGAGGTGGTTCTATACTTTTTTTTAAAGTAATTTATACAACTTATAAAACAGAACTGAACAATTGATATTGATTACTTACCCTTCGTATGATTTTAGATTAGCATCATTTTTATTAGAGTGGAAAGCATAAAAATACTACTTTTATTATCATAGTCATAATAATTAAGCAAGCAACTAACTATAACTAGATTAGTGCTCCTATACTTTTTTTGGAAAAGAAGAAGAGTAAAACAGAACCAGCTACCTTGTATCTTTCTTGCTTGTGATCCTATCAGCCTCGCAGAAAAGCCAGAGAAACCGTATTTGTAGCTGTAGACAATTGACTGAAGAGCCGCATCCTTGCTTCAAAACCAACCGTAAAATTGTAGTAAATAATGGCCTGTTTTATATGGCCGCGGCTTATGATTTTTGATTAAAAATTTTAAATTTTAGCTGTTTGTGATAGAGATTACGAAGAGATACTTATTTGCGATTTTAGTTGATACAGATGTTAAATTTTTAATATATACTAGAATTAATTTATAGATTTTATTTTAAAAAAATACTCTGTTTAAGAATTAATTTCTCGGCCGGCTTCTTCCGAAACGGGTGAGGTGCGGCCGCGGTGGTGGGGCCACCTTGGCCTTTTTTCCGTTCTTTTGTGCCGACACAGAGAGAGTGCCGGGCATTTTTTTGCCGTTCCTCTTCACGAGAGTCAACGGCCGCGCGAGCCCACCGCACCTCGTCATCTTGCGCCGCCGTGATCAGAGGAGGAGCTCGCGCTCCGCGCCGCCCGGAGGATGAGGTTGCGCCGTGCTGCCGGAGGAGGAGCTCACGCCGCAGTCGAGGAGGCAAGCCCCTTAATCCCGATTTGATTTTTTCGCGAAACCTAGTTGAAATATTCCCAGATCGCGTTGAATTTTTCTTTCAACCGAGTTGATTTTGTCGAAACCTAGTTGAAAGCTTTTGTCCAAATCGCGTTGAATTTTCTTGAAATTGGCATGAAAGTTCTCGAATTTTTGAAAGGGGGATTAGATCGTGGGAGTTGAAAGTGCTAATTTTTTTTTGAAGTGAAAGTTCTTTGAATGTTGAAAGCGAAAGTTTTTAGGATGTTGAAAGTGAAATATTTTGAAGTTGAAAGTGCAAGTTTTTGGGAAGTTCAAAGTGAGTAGCAGCTGATCCTTATAGTACACTGCAATAGATAATTTCCTTTGTTCTCATCTCTCCACCCCAAAGACATCGCCACCGCCGTCGTTGCATCCGCCACCATCCTTCATCGTAATCGTCATCGCCGTCGTGGCGCGGCGGGCCTAGCTTCGGCGAGGTGGCACGGCGGTGGCCGGAGGCAAGGTAGGCGAGCTGGCTGCGGGGACTGACGGCGAGGTACGCTTAGCTCAGGCAAGGCAGCGCCGACGGCTGGCGGGGTTCTTTTTCCTCCGAATTGAATTTTTTGAATTTCCATTGAGAGTTTTCAAATTTGAAAGCTGTTGTGTGTCAATTGGAAGTCCCCGATCTTAGTGTTGTGTGTGTCAACTGAAAGTTTTCTGTCAATCGGAAGTGCTACCTTCGGTCCAACAGACATGTGTGCCGAGTGTAGAAAAATATCTAGTGTACAGCCCGAGTAATTTCAGTCTAGCCTGATAACATCTACTATTGAGCTCGGAGTGTAATCAAATCCTGACTCCGCCGTCGGTCCTATAAATAATGTGTCCAGTCAACCTTTTAAAGCTTGGGGGATTTGCTATGTGCTAAAGTTTAATGGCGTTGCTCAAATGCTTATGATGTCTCACGACATGTGGGCCCCGGACCCGCATGTCGTTGAGACATCATGGGGCATTTGAGCAAACGCCATTAAACTTTGGGGCAAGGGAGCAATTTTTCCTTTAAAGCTTTTACCACTAGTATACTCCATATAGAAGTATTTATGTTTGTGACATGGGAATTATATTAGTAGAGTTAACATAAAAAAGAACTTCCATATTATTACACTTTTAATAACTTTCGCTTCCATATAATCATCAAAAGACTGTGACCAAAGACTGTGACCGAAGAGGGTGTCGATGTCCTAAAAGACTAGTAAAAGAAGCTAGAGGGAGTAGCATTGAGTGATTAACTGCATCTTTAGGAAGGATTAGACCTGTCAACTTTTTTAATTTCTGATCTTGGTTTCGCCATTCCTTAGTCTATATTATGACTTATAAAACAGAGTGAGCAGGATCATGCTTGACCATCTTAACCCTTGTGCCAAGAGCTCGAATGTGGAGGTTGCAAAATGGGATGTATTATGATTTATAAAACAGAGTGAGCAGGATCGTGCTTGACCATCTTAATTCTTGTGCCAACAGCTACAATGTGATATATATGATCCAAGTACACATAATCTAATGCAGTAGAAGAACAGACCTTCCAAGGACGGAAGCGAGCATGTCGTGGTGTGAAGCGGTGACGAGATCGGCATCTTCATGCTGTCTCTCCCCGAGGTAGACGATGTATATCTGAAAAAGTAGATCATCAACAATGCACTCGGTTAATGTTGCCCTAAACTTATCTTAGCAAGATTTGATGAAGATGGAAATGGAGGCTTACTTGTCTTGGTTCGCTCTGCTCGAGCCCGTGCGACCATTGCAATTGCAGCGAAATGTGGAGAAGAAAGAGCACGACTAGGGACAGCGCTTGTAGCTTTGAGAGCCTCGCCATCTGCTCTGTCATTGCAGCATCAGATATCTTCTGTGTCGTGCATAGGGCTCTAATGCAACTGCATGCCTTCCTTTTTATAGACTACGCGAACCAGCGTATCTACTTAAGGATAATGTAAAACACTGCAGATCTCACATGGATGCAGTTTAGGATTAGGGTTCATTCAAACGGAGTCGTCAGAAATATGAGCAGGCCATAAACTAAATTAACCGTTTGCTATTTGTAATGTACCTGTTTTTTCTTAAATCTAAGTCGATTTTTTTTTACCACTGGGTTTGTACGAAGACTGGATTGCCATTTATTTGGATGTTTATCCAATAGTTTAAAAATGTGACACGCTTATCAAAAACCACCTATGGCCATAGAACCATCTCTTAGTGGAGAGCAGAGTTTTGAAAATTATTTACCCTCTCTGATTGCCGATATCCGCTCTACAAAGATTAAGATCAATGTATATATCCTTGTCGTCTTGTAATCATACATGCTGCAGCATGTGGTAGTCTGCATCTATACAGCAACAATGATAGCTACCATCTACCAGGATTAATTACCGACAATAACTTGAATTAGTTATTCTCACGGACTCTTAATATTTCCTCTGTCCGTCTACATACGTACCAACATACCTGTAGTCTAGCTAGACATCTATGTGCATCCTAACGAGCGACCTTCGAACCTCCAAAACAATGAAAGGAGAAACGATTTTTGGAGCCTCAACTTGGATGTTTTTAAGACTAGTTCCTCCGAGTGAGGCGCATGCGCGCACCGACGCTAGGACCCTGTACGATCTACCGGAGGGGATAAATGAATCCAATAATTATAACAATACAAAATGCCAAGTCAAATTTGCCATGGACACATCCAAGTTGAGGATAGACTAGAAAGGCCGAAAATTGGTTTACTTAGACGGGAGGATGGTCCATCAAGATGAAATTGGTCCATCTACAGAAAGAGAATACAAACCATACAAAAACTTCGACAACTCTCAAATCGAGGCTCTAAAATGCATGAAACTTCGACAAATGCAAGATCAAATCGTAAGGAATCTAAGATATGAATGGTCTAACTAGAATTTTTCAAAGTTGGGACCTTTTAGCTTCCAATGATGAGGGGATCCAAAACTGAGCTAGAACCAAAAACCAATATTAAGAGTAGCTTATGGGAGGTGTTGTGGTTACAGATCAAACAATATTTGATGGGGGCTACGGGGAGACCGTAAAAGGGCTATCCGAAGCTTGAAGCTAGCTGTAGGGAGTGAATGTAGAAGACATATATACTATGCTTGTGCTACCAATTAACCTTTTCTCTAAAAAAATGAGTTTTGTCCTCCTCATAGCATCCTAAGGAACATATTTATAGTCATGGGGATGTTGCTTACATAAATACCCCTATTGGTGTCTACAATAGTGGATGAAACATGTCTTATTCCCTGTCACAACCTTTTTGGGCTTGCAATATGGTTACACATTTAATGGTCTCTTGGCACAGTGGGCTGATTGGGCCAAGGTAGGGCACACTCTCCCAACAGTAGCTTCTCATGGTAAAGGGTTTTGCTTTCATTGGGACAAAACCATATTGCTTGCTCCTTGGCTCCTCCATCCCTTTGGCTCGCTGGACGGCTGCCTGTTCGGTTTCACAACCTATTTTCCATGGATGGCATGGGCGCGCATGATGACCGCGAGCAGGATACATGTGGCCACGGTATCATTGTTTGTCGTGCGATGTCGATCAATATGCCAGTTACGGGGGCGTGCATGTGCCTTGAAAAGGCGCGCCCACCGTGTCGGCATTAATTGAGCCTGTCACACCTGGTACTTAATCCTTGTGCTGCTTAGTTTTCAACTATGTGCTTCTTTGTTGCGCTTTCCAATCGTCGATTGTAGTTGCTTTGCTCGCCATCACCTTTTCCCCACTGCGCTTTTGCCATTCGCCTTTTCCTCATCGCGCTTTCGCTGTTTAGGTTGGGCCATGAAAGTGACTGCAGCGGTCGGTGCCGCGTCGGCTACCTCGAGCAGTCATTGTGGTGAAGATGAGCCATCCAAGCCCACCGCCGGTAAGCAATAGAAGGCATCGGAGACGGTGGTTTTTGCATCCTACTTCGATGATGGGCTTTGCTTCTCCGCCACATGCTTTGTCGGCGATCTTCTCCATATGTATGAATTGGAGCTTTCACAGGTAATGTCGAACGCCTTCGCATGCATTACCGTCTTCTCCTAGGCGGCATGTTCAAAGGGTGTCATCCCCAGCATGGTGGTATTCACCTCCCTGCACGATGCGCGATACCAACCGAAGCGTCTAGGTGAAGGGCAGTACTCGAACCTATGTAGCGTCAGCTTCTAGCTTCAGGGTGGTTGCTTGAAGGATTATCCTTCGAATTCTACACAGATGAAGTGGGAGTCCCACTGGTTCTAGAGGTGGTTTTACCACAAGGTCAAGCACGAGAGTAGCCTTTGCTTCACCAGGCGCATCATGGACTTCATGTCATCTCTGCGCGTGAAGCTCGATGGAACGATGAGACGCGCACCAGGAGGCTTCTCACAGTCGTGCCTCGTTGAACATGCGTGACTGCATGGAGGAATTCCACATGCTTTGCTTGTCCCCACTGGCTCATCGGTGGGATGTGCGGATCGGCCCTACTTGGAATCATGGAGTTCATCCTTCGCTGATGACGTTAGCGAAGCCTACCAGACCAGGTAGGGTTTTGATGCTTCGCTCCAGACTTCCACCTTAATCGGTCTTTGGTGTCCGCTGTGCACTTACCCTCATTGGTCGTATGTTGTGCAATCCTCTCATTAGCGGAGGCAGAGCATGCAACAAATGTGTTCTTAGGGCCATATATCCTAAAGAGCACAGTCTTCGAGTGACCACCACGCCAAACGATTCATGCATTAACCGTGTGTGCGAAGCGCTCGAGCTCCCCATGCCCGCTCATCCTATTCCTACCTCGAGCGAAGGCTATGCTCGCAGCATGCTCGACAGCGAGGACGAAGACACCACCACCAGCGATGACCCCCTGGGACACAAAGGCTCCTGTCCAATCATCGCCACCGCACCTCTCTCTTCGGCCCTTCCTACCCCGCTAGCGATTGAGTCGAGCCTAGATGCTAAGGCCGCGGGTGACGATGAGGAGGCCACGAAGAGTGATAGAGAATTGTGGAAGGGGGGTAAGGACGTTGAAGAGCAAAACGGATGCGACAATGAAGGTCGTGCTTCTAAAGGTGACAAGGGGCATGCCATAGAAGATGACAAAGTGCGCGAGGTGGACGATGAGGGGTGCATGGTTTCCGTTGTGGGGGCGGCGCGCTAGACGTCTCTATCCCCCATTGTTGTTCTGGGGGCTTCTGCGAAGCCCACTTCGTCCACCTCGCCCGTGTGCCCTGCGAAGCGTGCTCGGTTGGAGCCCTCCCATGGACCTCGAGATGCGGTTTCACATTGTGGTGGGCGTGCTGGATGAGCACTCAAGCTCCGAATTCAGGACGCCTCCACCACCTCTGGGCTTCGCTGTGGATTCTTCGCCATTGACAGCTCCTACGGGAAGCCCGTGTGCACATCTTGTAGGCCCACCACATGTTTGAGCTCTTCTTTCTCTTCCCAAGACTTCGCGAGGCTGTCTCTGATATGCTCCCCTACACTGTCGCCATCATCAGCGACAACCTTGTCTAGTGGTGTATGCATAGCCGTCTGACGGTGGCTTCGCTTGGGGACTTGAAGGCGCCCTTGCTGCGGAGGATGCTTCACGGATTGCCACTACAAAGGTTGCGAGCATAGAAACATGATGACTATCTGTGGGGGACTTCATCCCCTGGTTGGAAGCACTTCGTGCACTATGCACCGCGACAGATTGTGTCAACGCCGCCCTTGATCGGAGGGTGCTTAATTCATACGGTATGGAGCTCCTCTTCGGGGCCCTTGAAGCCAACGAGGCGAGGGTATGTTGGGCCATATCTGCGTTGCCTCTCTTTTTTTGTTTTGTTTTCACCCCATTTTTTTATGACATGCCCGTACTGATCGCTATTGTCCAGACTGTGTTCTTAGCACATGCACTATAGGCGGCAATGCATTGAGAGTCAGCAAGACTACAAAGTAGCTAAGTGCTGCCCGGGCGGAGGCCCTTGCTGCCCGCAAGGCTGAGAAGGAGGCCTAGGCGGAGCTCGGTGCTTCCTACAAGGCCGAGGAGGAGGCCTAGGCGGAGCTCGATGCTTCCTACAAGAAATCTTGTGCTAAAATTTGTTTGTTTCATGCTTCTTTCAGTCTCTCTTATTTGCTTTTTGTTTCTCTTTGAGATTTCTTGAGTTTGAGTTATTTTGATCTTTCGGTTTCTCTTTGTTCTTCCTTCGTTTTCTCGAGTGACTGCATAGTTCATTTGTTGTCTCTTGTGAAATTGAATCAAGGCTATTTAGTTGGTGAATCCATGTGAACAATCATTTAAATTGCAGTCCTATGGTGGTCATGGTTTCTAGTTGATTTTTATTGCCTTCGGCAGTTCTCAGTGCTCTCGGCTATCAGTGCATTTCTTCTTTCCTTTCGGCCAGTCCAAAATCTGCACTTCTCTCTCGGCAGTGAGGCATTGCAATCTTTTGATCTTTGTGTTTCGACCAGCAGTGCGTTCTTCAAAATTTATCTCTTCTCTGCAGAGAGTCTTCTTGGTACTTCTTGCTGGCATTCCTTTTAGTCTTCTTTCGGCTACTGTGAAGAATCAGTTTCCTGCATGCAGTCCTCTTTTCTTTTGCCAACCAAATAGTGCTTGCAGCTTTTGGTCTCACCTTTTATTTTCTGCAGTACTTTGTTTTGGCAAGCAGTAGTTTTGGCCAGCTTTTCTTTGGTGTTTTCGGTAGCTTGTACTCTCCTATGAACCAAGACTCTTTACTCTAGACTATGCACAGCTCTCGGCTAGAACAGCAGCAGTATTTCTCTGCCATGACAGCAATTCTTGCTGATTTCTTGGTCATGGCAACGATTCCTGCTGTTTCTCTGCCGTGGCAGCTTATGTCTACAGTTTCTTGCCGTGGCAGCTTATGTCTATAGTTTCTTGCCGTGGCAATATGATGGGTTGATTTCTTTGCCGTGACATTGTTAGTTCCTTGCTCATAGTCCTTTAGCCCAAGACTTAGCAATTTCTCGATAAATTTGTTTTTGAGTTTCCAGTCGGTTTTTGTTCTCTGTCTTCATAGCTTCAATAGCTACTGGAGAGTAGAGAATTTTGTGGGCACCTTAGGGGCGATTTTTAGTAGGCACCATTCACCCCCCTCTGTTGCCAATTTCGATCCTACACAAGCTTTCAACCACATATATATCATTCGACCTCTAAGCCTCTGATCACTGGGTAAACTTTGACCACTCTTACTTCCGAGTACGTCAATTTCCGACCATAGCAAAAATACTTTGCGAAGCCCGTATTTCTTCATCCTAACTCCAATTGACCCGTTCAAATTTCTAAATTCTTCTAAAAACCTAAAATATCCATTTCTAGCTTCGTTTTAAATTTTTGAATTTATTTCAACTTTTGTTTGAATTCTTTTGGATTGGTTCTTCACGTGTAGACTACGACGAATCCGGAGAGTTCGATTATGACGATTCGCAGCATCAAGACTTCGAGCAAGGCAAGTTACACCTTTCATCATATTGCTCCCAGTAATTCAAATTATTTATGTTGTTTTTAAATTATGATGCATGCGTACTTTTATTCAAATCTAGTTTGAAATTGATTTAAATTCTAGTTATACCCATTTCCTTAGTATATGGTCAAATTTGACATTGAACATCAACATGCTTTGTCACCTTAGATAAAACTCTAGTTAGTACACTAGTATGGACTAAACAAATTTTGTATCAAGTACTTAGACCTGCTTAGACATAACTTTTGTTTTGGAATAACTTTTTCACATAAAATGGTAAGCTTTTGAAACATAATCTTGATTTCGGTGAGTCAAGAAAGGCTATGTATTATTTCAAAATAAAAATATAAAATCCGGTTTAGACTTAGGCTAATGGTTAGGTGGTGGGTGCTTGCTGGCATGCATTGCTGTTCGGTGACAATGTTGATTACCAGGCACAAGGTTTATGTGGTTTAAGCCTAAGTCAAGTTAAGGACCGGTCTATGAGCTACTGCTATGAAGTTATTTCGTACTATCATAAGGCTGGTATGGGACAGTCCTAGCTGACTAATTTGTAAGTCCCAACCTGAGTCTCGCAATAGGTTGAAAGTAAGCGTGGAGTAGGCCTTGTGAAGTCTCACTCGGCTTAAGAGGGGTCCCGGTCTGGTGGATTCCTTACTGGGGTGAAACCTTACTGTTGGCTTAGCTAGGTTGAAGGCTTTGCATTGTAAATGCCTTGTCATGATCTCCTCACCGCACACCAAAGGAAGTGTGCTTATCCGGTGGCAATATGGGATGATCATGTCTTGTGGGTAAAGTTATACAACCTCTACAGAGTGTATAATCTATCCTGGATAGTAGTGCCCATGGTCATGGGTAAGCTGAGTAAAGTTTTTCATGGATTAGACATTGTTTTCAAAATGGTTTTACAAAATGCTTCTGGATAGATGGAATCCATATGAGATCTTTTTGAGAAAAGATGGACCAGGTGGGATACCTGTGGATAGGTTAGTGTTTCGTTGGAGCCTACACTAATGATATTATTTTGTTAAAATTTGTTTCTCTCTATTGTACCAAATTCAGCTTTCGGAATCTACTTTTACTTCAATTTCGCTTTATGCTCAATTAACCTTACTATGCCTTCTTTTGTCAATCGTTATGCATGCATTAACTCTGTTAAACCTCCTAGTGTAACTTGTAGAGTACTTTATGTGCTCATAATGCTCAATTCATTATTTTTCAGAGGACGACTTTGACTTCGGTGAGGATTGGAACAAATAGGCCATGTTTTACTATCGTTTGCCTGTAGGCAAGCTCAGTGGGCTTCTTTCGTTTCGGTTTTATCTTCCACTACTTATATTTAATTTTGGTTTATGGACCATTGATATAAATTTTGGCCATCAGGCCTATATTCAATTAAATAAAGTTGGACATTTTGCATGATTTGTCTTTGTTATCCACTGTGTGCACTAGCTGATCCTGGACTAGTGCGATTAACACAGAGGGTTTCGGAGTCGTTGCTCCGGGATCCAACAACTCGCCTCACATTGCACCCCACGATGCTAGTCGCAATTGCTAGTGGATCTTGGTGAGGTAAGTCCACTCCCAAGGCATCCTCCGCCTTGAAAGTGATGTTTGCCTGGGCCCACACTGGAATCACGTGCACTGTGTACGCTGTGATGTGATGCATCCGCCACGTATGGGCCCTCCGCTATCTTTCGAAGGGAAAATAAAGGGATGATCCACCTGTGATGGCATTAATCACATGGTGGGGACCAGCTTCGAGGGGCCTAGATTTGCAAGATGCTCGGCGGAGGATGAATGAGCAGCACCTCTAAGGATTGTTGTACGTGCACCACCTTCGGTGCTCTTGTATCATGGGCTTGCTCCCTGGCCATGCTTTTGTGGAGCACTATGATAATGGAGCAATCGTAGGTAATGTGGTCTCCCCGGCCGTGCATCTCGCACCATGGCAGTCCTTGTTGATGTATGTCCTCTCGGCCTCACCCACTTTTGCGTCCATGACCCCTTTAGCTGCCACCACGATCTCCGGTGGTGGAGTTCTCCTCGGCACCCTCTTCAATACGAAGAGGCCAAGGTCCCCTCTACTACTTGTGGCTAGAGCCCTCCTTCGGGGCCACTAGGGCGGGCTTAGCTTTAGGGGCGAGTGGTACGACCTCAGCTTCATGCTGCATCGCATCCTCCTCTACCCTTGTGTACTCTTTTATTTTGTGAAAGAGTTTGGCCGTCGTTCTTATGGGCTTTCGCGTGTTGTATTATGTGAGCGGCCCCTTATGGAGGCCACGGATGGCGGCATTGATGAAGGTTGTCTCATTGATGTCATTCTCTTGGTAACGGACTTTCACGAAGGGCCTAAAATACTTCCTGACTTCTCTCAAGACCGCCTTACTACGAAGAGTGGTCGCCGAACCACTCCATGTATTTGCCTTAGAAGTTGTTGTGTATGAGGTCCCAGACCTGCTCCCATATTTACAACGAGCTGGGGGCAATGGTTAAAAACCAGGACAGTGTGACTCCTTGAAGGGCGAGCGGCAATACCTTTGCCTTTATTGAGTCGTCTCCCCTCATTGCTTCGATGACCATCTCATAGATGCACAGGAACTCGTAAGGGTCCGTGTCGCCCTTATATGGATCCACCGTGGGCATCTTGAAGTCCTCTAGCCAAGCGGTTTGCTACAAACCTGCACAAAGGAGGGACTTGGAGTCCACTCGTCAACGGGCGCTGCAGGCTCCGGTGTTGGCCTTCGTTTCTTCCACGGTCATCTCCGTCACCGCCATTATTGGGGTCTACTGACTCTGGCTCTTCTACATCTCGCGCATGGCCCTCCGCAGATTTGCCAACTCTTGTTGTACAATTTCGCAGATCACCTCTAGGGTGCCTCTGCTTGCACCTGGCGTAGGGATCAAGGCACTCTTTGTCCTTTGTGTGGTGACAGTGAGGGTGTCAAGGTCGCGCAAGGCCGCCATTTGGGCGGTGGAGCCGCCGGAGTTGCCAGGGGGCACTACAGTCGTGTCTTCCATTAACGTAGTCATTGGAGAGCCATCTTCATTACCTGTCGTAGCACCGGACACGGTTGCTCCGGTGCGCAACTGCCACAGGGGCATGGGACCTTTGAACACTGGCTCCTGTGCCTTGAGTGTGCCTCTGCATTTGGAAAGCGTATTTCTAAAAAGAAAAAGCTGTTTTTGGCTGGAATTTCTGGATTTGGCAAAAACTCCAAATTCAAGCAAAATCGAAACAAATTCAATTTTTTTAAAATATTGGGTTGTTTCAGTACAGTAACAAGATAACGCATTTAACTTATCTTGTTTCTTTCTTTTTCTACTCTTTGTTATAATTAATCTTTTTGTTGATTTGGATGGCCCAGCTGAATTTTGCCTTGTAGCTTCCCCAACATAAGCATCTATTCTCACGGACTCCTAGTGCTTGGAGTTGTCACTTTTCAATTGAAAAGTGTATTTCCTCTGTCCATGTATGTATTACCAACATAGCGGTCCAGCTAGACATCTGTGTGCATCCTAACGTGCGACCTTCGAACCTCCAAAACAATGAAAGGAGAAACGATTTTGGAGCCTCAACTGCCATGTTTTTAAGACATGCACGCACCGAGTGAAGTGCATGCACGCACCGATGCTAGGAGTCTGTACGATCTACCAGAGGGCATTTGTCACATAAAGCTTCCTTGACCTGAACTACTTCCATCTCCACTGTGGTTTTGTCACATAAAGCTTTTCGGTATTTGGCACTTTACCAAAATGCCCTTCACCATGTCTTTTCCTTTCCTTCACTTTAAAGCAACCCGCATGCTTTAACACGTAGCAATGATGCTCCAATGACTCGCCATGTAGCCATCAAGTCTCTCCCACTTCTGGATGCCACCGGATCACCACCACACTTTGAGAGACCATGTGGAGGTCATCCCGTATGCATGATGAGTAATTGACATTGGTTTAGGAAAGTCGAGTTTGAGTTGGTTGGTTCGGACCTTGACGTTGCGTGGTGTAACGGGTTCGGTCGGACTTGGTCAAACTTGGTCGTATAGGATGATAATGCATATTCTGATGATTCGACATGTTTGGACTCTATTATGCTTACATGTATCGAGCGGTGCTATTTGATGTGTTTCTTGTCTGTGTTGGCTGCAGGACGTCGAGGCGGAGTCGTGGCGAGACACGGGGTGACCGGACTAGACATGGGCGGTGTCGAGGTCAGAACGGTCGGATGTGTCGAAGACGGTGGAGATTCGATGTGGTTGCGAGTCGTGGACGACAAGGAGCGCGGAAGCTTCCCGGTAGGTGCAGGAGGGACGAATCGGTAATTTCGCGAGGCTGCACGAGCGGAAGATGGCTCTGTTCGGGTTTAGCCGGCGTAACGGGTTGGAGACCCGTTAGCCAAGGGCTATAAATAGGTGTTGGGGGCTGCATACCCCCTCATGGTTTTGAGAGAGAGTTAGGGTTTTAGTGAGTCAAAAGAGCCTTTGAAGAGGTTGTTTTGCTTTGAGGCTTTAGTTGGTAGGGCTTTAGTGGTTGAGAGCAGGAGAGGCAGAGGTCCATGTCTCCTTCGTAGCATCTCCTCTCTCTGTGTTGTTGCCTCCCAACAAGAAACATATGGAGTTCTTGGTGTTCTTGAGGATTGAGAGAAAGAGGATGGTTGGAGAACTCATATAATCATTCCTATGAATGTCCATGCGTATCGGGACGTCTTTGTGATCCTCTAGCTTTCATGAATAAAATTTCTGAAGTTTGCTCCTGTTCGTGTTTATTTCTCTTCGATATTTTCTATGCTTGATTTGTGAGATTTTCGTTTTCTTGTTGTTTCTTGCTAATGAGGTGTAGGGTTGCTCTATGTTGGGATGATGCCTCAAAGTCATTTGATCGATTTTCCCAAGAGCTAATCTCATTTAAATCTCAGATTTCTCTTTTGGGCCTCTCTGTTCTTCTCTGCTCCTGTTTTAGGGTTTGATATTATTTTTGTTTTCCTTCAAGAAAGTGTGCCCAGTTTTGAGTCTCAGAATCCCAAGGTTATTCTCTAGCTAATCTTTGGATTTCATGATCAAAGAACCAAAGATGAGATGGGAATTCAGAATTTAGAGCAGCTCCTCTGAAGTTCCTTTTCTTTTCAGATTTTGATTCAAATCTTGATTTCTTGATCTCTTTATGGTTTCGTTTGTTCCCAGAGGTCTTAAAGCTATTGAGTGTGTAATCTTGATCTTTAGGCCTGAATAGGGATGGCAATCGGCACGGCGGGTGCGGTAGTGCTCGCCCATACCCGCATTCGCGACCTAATTTTCGCCCACGGGTATACCGTGCACCACCTGGTAAAAATCCCGCCCATACCGTCGCCTGCTGGTGCCGTCGCCCGCGAGCATACCCGTTTACCCGCGAACTGAGTACATCACATATTCACATTCAAATATCACCAATGCATCACAAATTCACATATTCAACAACTACAATGGAAATATCTACCCGATTTATAACAAATTCACACACAACACAGAAACTAAATCTTAGCTTCACTAAAAGAGCAATCAGCAAACTACAAAGTAATCCTAGATTTGCGAATCTTTGGCTAAAATAGCCATTCATGCACAAGCCATTCACGCAACACATAACCAATGAACCGTGAACATAGAACTAAAGAAGAACATTGCATTGGCAAAAGCTTCCCGAGAATGACATGAGCACTCACCGACACGAGCAACTAAACCGAGCTCGGAAACACCATCTCTAGCGTGGAATCAACTAGTGGAATCCTGTGAACTAGTCCGCGCACCAAATCTACGCAACTAGAAAGCAAAGGTTAGATCTATCAAATTAGAACGCCAAAATCTCCTCTCATCATGTACCGTGAGGAAGACGAAGGATGTACTGGGAGGACGGCGGCGGGCGGGCGCGCTGGATCCGTGTCCGGCGGGTGAGTTCGGGCGGGCGGTGGCTCGATCCGGAGGGACGGCGGCTGAATCGGCATCTCGGCTCGGCGGGTGGGGGCGGCGGGCGGTGGCTCGATCTGGAGGACGACGGCGGCGGGGAGGCAGCTCGACTGCTGGATCCGGCGTCTCAGGCTGTCGGAGGGTGGGGAGGAGACGCGAGGGTGAGTAGAGGGGAGGAGGCGCGAGGGTGAGGTGAGTAGAGGATGACCGAATGAATGAGGCGGCGGCTGAGGGGTGTGACCGGGTGAGTGGAGTCGGAGGGTTAGGGTTTATTTGATAGCGGGTAAACGGGCGGAGCGGGTACGGGTAGAGCTTATCTATACCCGTACCCGTTTACCCGATGGGTAGAAAATTTTCCCCATTTTCATACCCGTGGGCAGAAAATGCATCCCATACCCGGCTCTATTAGGGTATTTACCCACGGGTACACGGGTAAACGGGTATAATTGCCATCCCTAGGCCTGAAAAGAGCAGCTAAGATCTCATCAATTCCTCAGTTCTCATATTGCTGCAGTATATACTATTTTACGGCAGCAGTGCATTCTCAGTTTTCAATCGAATTTACCTGCCGTTTTCGGCCAGCTGAGCAGCAGTGTTTTTCAGTTTTTAGTATGCTCTGGAATCTGCATTCGGCCTGTCTTCCATTTTCAGCTGTGCCCCTGTTGCTGTATTTGCTGCTGCTCTGAAGATCACTATTTCTTTTGCTGTTCGGCAGCAGTTTTACCTTGCAGTTTTCAGTCAGGCAAAATTCCTGCAGTAAGAAGAGCAGCGTTCAGCAGTGCCGCTAAAAATTCTGCATCTAGTCCAACATATTTCTGCAGCGTTTTCATTTGGTTTTGTTGACCGGCAGCAGCTCCTGCATTCGGTGTAATCTCCTTTTTCAGCCAGCGTTTTCTTTTCAATCCTTTTTGTATTCGGCTGATTTCTTATCATGTCAAATGTTGTTTCAGCCGAAGCATTGTGATCTGCAGCCGAGTTTTTCAGTTTACATTTTCTCTGCAAAATCTCCTTTTTCAGTCGACTGCTTTGCTGTTCTCGGTCTTCATTTTGCTGCTTCAGTCTCCCAGTTCAGTTTCAGCAGCTGTGATCTTTTATTCCTCTCGGTCTTGTTCAGCTGAGTTTGTGAAGCTTTTTCAGTCAAGCTACTCTGCAGTATGCAGGTCTTGAAGCTTCCGATCAGTTCAGAGCAGTATTTTGGGAGGATATATCTTGTTCTTGTGTCAACCGTAGTTGTTTTTCCTCTCTGATTAGAATCTTTTGTTGACAACCCTCTCCTGTTAAGACTTGTGTAGTCTGTTACTGCTTCATATTGCAAAAGTATTGTTCACTTTTCAAGTAGAGCATCAATTGCTTTGGACTTTATTTGCTCACTGGATTACTTTCATTTCTCAATCCCATTTGGATTATTCTCTCAAAATTCAGTAAGCAGTCACTTTCTTACTTCATAGTTTCTATAGCTATCGGAGAAGAAGTGTGTGTATGAGAATACGAGGGGCAGATTTAAAGGCACCATTCACCCCCCCTCTGTTGCCATTTCCGTTCCTACACACTTAAACTGATCGAGTCACTTAGCGCACCACATGTGCCACCTTACCCTTTCATAGTTATTGTCTTTCTTCATCGTTGCTTGAGCCGCATGGCCTCACATGGCAAGCACGACCGTTCTGGACCTAAGCTTGTCTAACTTAGTCTTAGTCTCCTCGCTGTTGACTGTCATTGTCCTCTAAGCAACCTACAAACAAGCAAAGACCAGGGGGATATTTTCAAGCAGAAGTTCATGTTAGTCAAAACATGCATCTTGAACCTATATGCATCGCCCCTAAAGCCATTAACATAAACCACAACTCACACGCTCTTAAAAACCTTCCCGGTAGACAAATAAAGTGTTGATGGACCTTCCACCTCATCAAGGAAGATGGTCCCCCTGTTTGAAAGTTAGTCCTTCTTACATAGAGAATTGGTCAATTCAAATTAGTCCTATGCCCGGATGCTCAAATCATAAATCTATTGAAGGTGAAGGAATTCCCGGCCTCCTAGGCTACCCATACCCCATGTCCTTGCTCTCCTCGCGCCGCGTGTCTTGGGCTTGCTGTGGGCTTCGATGTACCCCCGCTCTACAAGTTCCCTCCGCGTGCGCCACGCGGCCCCAAAGCCTTGCGAAGCTACCTCCATGCACTAGTTAACCTCTACCGCATCCCTCCCACCCCGAACCGGTTCCCACGCCGCCTCGCCCTCCTCGTCCATCCCCATCTCCTCCCGCATTAGCATCGCCGCTCCATCCTCTCACCTAACCAATCCTCCTCCCCATCTTCTCCAACACCATTCGGAATCATTTGCTACCTTCTCGAGCCTCCTTTTTGCCTCTGGGACTTCTCTTACGCTCGCCGTGTCTCAGTGGCTTCGCGTTCATGAGAAATGACCAGATCCAGGTTGTCTCTCTTAAATCTGGCTGGATCCAAGACTTCTACATTGGGGAGTCACCGATGAGCCCCACGGAGCCACTACTAGCAGTCTCTCTTAGATCCGGCCGAATCCAAGACTTCTACATCGGGGAGTCATCGATGATCCCCATAAGAGTCACCACCGGAAGAGGAGACGGGTGGTGCCGTGTAACACCCCAGGACCCACAATGCCCTGTGATGCTACTAAAACTACTCTAACACTAGCCAATTTTTCAAAAAAAAAATAAACTAAACTAGCAACAAATACTAAACAATATGGTATAAGCGGAAGCGTAAACAACTAAGATAAACAGAATATAGATAACAATTCATTATTCAATCAATAATAACCAAAGGAACAATTCCAAGTTCAACATTAATAAGGAGATCCGCATCGGCGGGCCAATTGCACTTGGAGTGGACAGTGTTCTATCTGTAGTGATAGCCACAGAGATGTGGTGTGCAAGCAGAATCCCAAGGGGAAGCTGTAGTGGGAGTTGGCGCCTACACCTTCAGTAGGCTCTACTCGTCCTGACGGCACCGTGCAGATGATGGTTGCAGCTTCCTGCGGCGCTCGTCTCGGCGCCTCCACCTAGAGGATACTGGGTCCAGCTTCCTGCGGCGCCTTTACCTCAGTGGACCCCTGCACCAACTTTCGTGGGCGCGGGAGGTTCTTCTTCTCCAGCTGTTCCTGTGGCGTATGCCATGCCAGCGTCTGATGGCAGGGATCGTGGAGACGTGGTGATAGGTACCTTATCTGTTGATTTTGTTGATGCTTCTGTTCTTTTCGATTCCGGGGCTAGTTTCTTTTTCGTCTCGGAGGTTTTTGTTCAACGGGTGTCTGTCTGCGGTTTGTGGGGAGAGTGGTTGTTAGTTCTCCCGGTGGGCTTATTTCCGTGCCGTGTTTGCCACAGTTGTGTGGTGGTTCTAGCAGATGAGGAGTTCGTGACAAACTTGGTGGTTATTCCTTTGGAGCCTTTCGATGTGATCCTTGGCATGGATTGGCTTGTGTAATATCAGGTTGTTATCTCCTGTTTCTGGAAGACAGTCACGTTGCGGTCTCCATCTGGACGAGAGGTTGTCTTCCAAGGGAGTGCTCCGCAGTACACTCTCTCATTGCTATGCCAGTTGTTCCCCAATCGGTGAATGCAGAAGTCAGGTCTTCTGTGGGCCATGGTTGAGGGACACGAGGCTGTTTTGAGGCTGGAGGATATACCTATGGCTTGCGGTACCGGATGTTTTTCGGTGAGCTCCTGTGTCCGCCACCGAGCGGGAACCGATTTGCATAGACCTTGTTCCTGCACGCGGCCTATCTATAAGTCCCCGTATCGGATGGCACCTGTGGAGCAGGTGGAGTTGAAGAAGCAGTTGGATGAACTCCTAGCTAAGGGGTTTATTAGACCGAGCACATCGCCTTGGGCTGTTCCGGTCTTGTTTGTGGGAAAGAAGGATTGCACAAAGAGGCTTTGTGTGGATTATCGCGCACTTAATCAAGTGACGATCAAGAACAAGTATCCACTGCCTCGCATTGAAGATCTCTTCGATCAGCTAAGAGGTGCCAAGGTATTCTCCAAGGTTGATTTGCAGTCTGGTTATCATCAACTGCAGATCAGAGAGGAGGATATAGAGAAGACAATTGAAGGACCGAAATGGCAACAGAGGGGGGGTGAATGGTGCCTTTGAACGCTCTCTAAAAATTCAACTTGATCTTTTCTCCAATAGCTAAAGAGTCGTGAAGAAGAAGATTAGTTGTTTCTTGGAAAACTCAAAGAGAGCAGAGAGTTTCTCCATTGTGGTCGTAAAGACCGAGAGAAGAACAGAGTTGTGGTCGACCATCGATACCACCCGAGAAAACAACTGTCGAGAAAAAGCAGTGATCGAAAACATTCTCGAAGTGACCGAATCGACACGAAAGTCGTAATGAGAAAACATGTATGTGGTCGAACCGACTTGTGGTCGAAAGATCTAGAGCACCAGAGACAATCAAACGCGTTCGACAATGAGACATAGCGAAACTACGTGGTCGAAACGAGCGGCAAAAGATGACGAACGATGAATTGATCGGTCGAACCGAAAGCAAAGCGCACGACCGCCAAGACGGGAATTTAGAGAACTATTGGCACAGAAAACCAAAATGCATGAGACTTGAATCTTAGCAAGAAAGGGTCTCTAGAAGTGAGTCAACCAAGAACCACCAAAGTCTTAGCAACGGTCGGAGAGAAAACCAAGTCGAAAATCAAAGCAGTAATTGGAGGCGGAAATGAAAATCACGTAGATTTCTCTTTTGATTTTTGCTCTCGGGAATGAATTGACCAAATGGTCTTAGAGTGTGAATCGATTCGAGCAAAGAAATGCAAGCCAACTCTCAAAGAAAACACATATACCGAAGGAAATCGAGAGGGCAAAAGCAACAAGTAACTCATCTCAAGAACACAAACATGAAATGATACAGAGATGAATCCAATCTTTTCATTTCTCATGGAGGTTTCTACAACCACTCCACCCGAGACAACTCACACAAGATACAACAATAGAGTTGAGCACTCTGGGACAACCTCTCCCAGCTCGAGTCTCCTCCTCTATTTATACTCACACGCTAACGGGTCTCCACAGACCACCCACAGAGAGCTCCAGTGCTTCTGAGGCCTCCGGTGCTTTGCCCATTACCCAAAGTGGCAACGGCTCCCCGCTTGCCCGCTTGCACCACCAACTCTCCGGTCGTCAGTGCTTTCTCAGTGGACAGGCTTCCTCCGCAGCTTTGACATTTCTCCAAAATGCCCCTCCGCTGCCTTCCAGGAAGCTTCCTCCACCGCCTTGTTGTCCATCTTGTCGACCCCACCGGCACGACACGTCCTCTTGACTTTCACGTCGTTCGGACCTCAACAACTCCCTTGTCTAGTCCCGACCTCCTAAGCCTCACCAAGACTTGCCTCCAAGATACCGCAACCATCAAAGACAACAAAAACATCACATAGCACCGTTCTACAGAAAACCATGCCCAGACAGCTCAACCCGAGCTCAAATCTTCCACAGATTTTAAACTTAGTCAAGACCTGTCAAAATGTAGAACAAACCAGTCTACAAGGTCCATGACTTCACAAGGAACCCAACCGACCAAACCTCACCGTAATCGGACATGATATGAGCCCACACGACCAATTTTAGTGATCCCGCACGACCACGGTCATCCAATCGATAACGTGGTCGAACACGGTTCGACCACGTTCAATTCTCGCTAACGTGGTCGTAGCTCTCCGGCGCATAGCGCGGTCGCACCACCGAGTGCCACAACGTAGTCGTGGCTCCTTTCCCACAACGTGGTCGAGGCCTCGAGCTCCCACAGCGTGGTCGTAAACCCTAGCGCCGAGTGCCGACCAGCATCAAATCTTCCGAGGGCTCCGCAGCGTGGTGAGCTCGAGCGCCACAACGTGATCGAACGCTCCCAAATGCCAACGTGGTCGTAAACCCTTCCGACCACGGCCAAAGTACTCGTACGTTGCTCGGCTGGAACCCGATTACCACCAACGTGGTCGACGCTACCGGTAGACTTCGATCACGTTCAAATTCGCGGGGACGCCACGGCGTGGTCGTCGCCGTCCGGTGACTTCGATACTCGGCAACATGGTCGACGCCACCGATATGCGCCAGCGTGGTCGTAACGCCCCGACCACCGTCAAATTTTTGCGAGAACACCGCAGCGTGGTCGTGCGCTCTGAACGAATTCGACCACGACCAAGCGTGGTCGTATGGCATCCTACATGGTCGATGCGAGCTGTGGACAAGTCGTACATGACTTCATTTCGACCGAATTAAGACTTTGCAATAAAGCCCAAAACAAACTCAATTTTCCTTCAACCAAGAGTCAATTACTCATCATAAAGATGGGATCATCTCCACATGATCTCTCAATCTCCCCCTTGATGAGTATATTGACAAACACCAAAAAATATGAAGTTGAGTTTGTAGAAGCCGACATGGTCCAAGGAAAGAAAATGAAATTATGACCATGTCGATGTAAGGAAATACTAGAGCAACACAAAAGAGCAAATTGATCTCCAAAGCTCTAGCAAGTTCCGAAATTGAGAAATTTTCTTTTCTCCAATCTATTCTCCCCTTTTGGCAATAAACACATCAAGTATGCAGAGAGAGAATAAGTCATAATGATGGATGGAATGGTCGATTTGATTATTCAAAGTATGCAGAGCCATGAGAATTATCCAAAATGACCAAATGTATTACACCAAGCCATAACATATAAGTATGCTTCAAAGATCATGACTATGTATGTAAAGTGAAGCTAAGCAACAGAAGGTATAATCTGATTTTTTTTTTTGAATCGCTTAGCAAGTCAAGTCAAACAAGATTTTAGTCTAGCTAATGATATCCACAAATGATGCAAGCCATGTCAATAAGCTAAATGGAATCAAGAAGCTAGTGTTGAGCCAACTAGAGTGCTATTTGTTCAAGAATGATACAATTATTTGGAGTACATTGAACATTTTAGCAATTGAGCACAAATGACATTTTCTTTAGAGACCACATGGTTGTTTTCAACCATCTTTTCATTCAGTCATGTGCTAGACCTCAAGCCTTATGCGATCATTCCAAGCGAGAAGCTTAAGGAAATGATCTTGGTCATCCAAAACTCCCCTGAGTTCATGCCTTGTGCAATGGCAAGCCGTCTCATGAGAAGGAATTGGTGAGATCGGTTTTTCGCACAAAGAGATCTTTTGTTTTAATAGATTGTACTAACTTATGTGTCATCAAGAACCTAATATAGCTCAATCTATTGCTCAACAATGATTCAAGACTCAACTCAGCCTATTTGACATGACAAGAATCATAAAAAGATAATACAAAGCTGACTAGTCTCAAATATGAACATGACATGAATTAGGTCAAAATTTAGCATTTTAATTAACCTATCATGGCAAAGACTTGACTACACATATAAAGTCATGATCAGATTAGCAATGGAGCACAAATCATGGCAAGATGTAACATAAGAGAAAATATGTCATGAATGGATAATAATCAAGGCTCCATGTAGTTATATTACAATGCAGAGTGCAATGCAGAAAATCCAGCTCCCCCTCAACATGTGATGCAGCTTAAAGTTCAAGTTGAGTTTAAGTCAAAATTAAAATCTAGAAGTTCCCAAATGAATTCCCCCTGAACCAAAGCAATAAAAATCAAGAGCTGGCAAATAAATCAGGAAAACAGGCAGTCCTTAAAGCATAGATAAGATATAGAGGATACTATGGCTCAGACTGACTCTCATCTACCCCATATGACTTGGGACTAATAGTCGTCAGTAAAACACACACTAGAGAGCAAACACGCACCTGCCTACCCAGGGTGGCCCAACCTCGCTAGAACCTAAAAGAAGTGAGTAAGCTCAACCTAGTGAGATAAGAAACAACTATCCCGAAAGCACAAGATAAGAGCAAGAAGTCTAAGCAACTCAAGAAGAGATACACTCTAACCTATGCTAGAAGGACTAAAACCCAATGTACCCGAGATACGATGCAATAGTAAGGATACAGAAGCATAATTAATATGATAAAGCAAGAAACCCAAAGCTCCCCTCACAACAGTCCATAAGGACAAACCACCCCAAGCTCTCCCAGAGTGAAAATCTCGAGCTATCCAAAGGCTTGGTGAAGATATCACCAGCGGTGGTCACTCTCCTGGCGGAGCACTATGTCACCCTTCTCCACATGGTCTCGAAGGAAGTGATATCGATATCGATGTGCTTGGTCCGAGAGTCTTTGCTGGGTTCTTAGCAATGCTAATCGCAGGGCGTGTTATCGCAGAAGAGCGGAACACGATCGATAGCTAACCCAAAGTCCCGCAGTCGAGACCATCCAAGGACACAGCTACGAGAATCGGCTGACAACATACTCGGCCTCTGCGGTGGGTGTGCAACAGGATGCTTCCTCAAGACCAAGAAGCGAGAGAAGTGCCAATGAACTGGCGGTGCCGAAGTGCTCTTCCTATCTATCCTCTGACCAAGAAAGTGCGCATCCGAAAAGGCTCTAAGAGATGAGCAGAGGAGGAAGAGTACCGATACCATAGTCAATGGTAGCTCGAAGGTACCGAAGATGCGCTTCACTGCTTTGGCGGTGAGACACGAGGAGAGGCTCGAACCGAGCACAAAGACACACCGAGAAGTGTATGTCCGGTCTCGAGGCGGTGAGGTACAGAGAGAGCCAATCATACTTGAACTCCTTTTGATCAAGCTGCTCGCCGTCCTCATACGGGTCAAGTGCGGTGTTTGTAGAAGCTATCGGAGTCGACACCGGCTTTCCATCACACATGTCGAAACGTCTCAGGAGATCACGAGTGTACTTGCCTTGATGCAAGAAGGTACCCTCCAGTCTGCTTGATCCGGAAGCCAAGGAAGAATGTCAACTCACCCATCATGCTCATCTCAAACTCGGTGCTCATGACATCCGAGAAGCTGTGAAACTAGAGCATGGGAAGAGCCGCCAAAGATGATGTCATCGACATAAATTTAGACGAGCGGAGATCATTGCCAAGCCGACGAATGAACAAGGTCTTGTCAACTTTACCCATCTCAAAATCATGTCTCAATAGATAGGACTTAAGCCTCTCATACCAAGCTCTAGGGGCTTGCTTAAGTCCATACAATGCTTTGGAAAGCTTGAAGACATGACTAGGGTATTTGGGGTTCTCGAAACCTGGAGGCTGTCTGACATAGACTTCTTCCTCAATGAAGCCATTGAGAAAGGCACTCTTGACGTCCATCGGTAAAGCTTGAAACCTTTAGAAGTCGCAAAGGCAAGCATAATTCTAATGGCCTCAAGGCGAGCTACAGGGCAAAGGTCTCCTCGAAATCCGGACCCTCAACACAGGAGTACCCAATGCAACCAGCCTAGCCTTGTTTGAATGACTACCCCATCCTCACTTTGCTTGTTCTTGAACACCCATTTGGTTCCAATGATATTGTGATCTCGAGGGGGTTCAACAAGCGTCCAGACCTTGTTTCTCTCGAAACTCTCTAGCTCCTCATGCATAGCATTGATCCAAGACTCGTCGAAAGAGCATGAGAAACATCTTTGGGCTCAAAGGAGGCAATGAAAGCGAATGGAGCAGAATTGAGATAAGCGGATTTTGAGCGGGTAACCCGCTCAAGAGGTCTCAATGATCCGCTCGAAGGATGAGTTTTTGGATATGTCTAGGAGGTCCGGGATGAGATGAAGAAGCGGCCTCTACCTCGTGAGTCGACAGTAGGAACAGAGCCACTAGCTCGTAAGAAGAAGAAGGTGAGGGCGATCACCTCGAGGTGCGGTGGAAGAAGGCACCTCAAGGGGTGGAAGAGTCTTGGATCGGGTAGACAACCCTCATCTCCATCATCCTCATCATCCACGAAGATGGTCTCGACCGCTCTAGTGAACACGAGATATCGGGCCTAGTCCCTGATGGCCTCATCGAAAGTCACCTCACGGGTTTCTACCAATTTGCTAGACTCGCAGTTCAGGACCCTATAGGCCCGAAGAGGTCGAGTAGCCTAGAAAGAGTCCATCACAAGATCGTGACTCGAACTTATCTAGGTTCCGGACTTTAGAATAAAACACTTGCAACCAAACACACGAAAATGAGAAACACTGGGCTTTCGCCCGTATCTCAACTCATAAGAAGTGTGGTGCAAGTGTGCCCGAAGAAAAACTCGATTAGAAACATGGCACGCGGTGGCTATAGCCTCACCCAAAACTTCATGGTGTAGAGTACTCATCAAGCATCGTCCCGCCATCTCGACCAAGGTACGGTTCTTCCTCTCCACAACGCCATTCTGGCGAGGAACGTATGGAGAAGAGGCGGTGCTCTACACTGTCTCACCACGAAACTCTCAAAGTAGGAATTTTTGAACTCCGTGCCATTGTCACTGCGGATCGCTCGTAAGGCACCCTAAGCTCGACGAGAAAGCCTCACCAAAAGACCTCGGAAAAGTGAAAACGTCTCATCCTTCGAGGCTAAGAAAAACACCCAAGAGTACCTCGAGAAGTCATCGACCACGACAAGAACATACCACTTCCCTCCTGCAGATTGCACTCGAGCTGGTCCGACTGTGTCCATGTGGAGCAGCTGTCCCGGTGCATCGGTCATAGTCCTTGTGTGGGAGGGTGAGAAGCGGCAACCATCTTGCCGTGCGGCATGGAGCGCAAACAAGATTTTTGACCATCTTGAGTTTCGCAGACCACGAATGAGATCGTGGTCGCTAACTTTCGGGTCAAATGGTCAAATCCAATATGACCAAGTCTCCTATGCGAGAAGGAAAGGTCGCGGGACTCGAGCGAGCAAACAACGGAGAGGATCACCAAAGACTCGGAAAAATCAGCACGAAGATCCTCCCAAAGCGAGAGATCCCATAAACCGGACTACAGAAGAATCAAGAATTTTGCAATTGTTTTTCTTAAAGCTCACCTCGAAATTGTCATCGATGGTCGAGAGGCGAGAGCAAATTGTCTTGCGACTTGCTAACTAAAGCAACATCTTTCAAAATAAATGAATCATTAATGCTTACAGTACCTTTGGCGATGACGCCCAGATGAAGCATCTCAAAGTGATCGTCTCATCACCGGAGCTCGGGCAAGGAAGAAAACCAGCGGAATCTCCGGTCATGTGTCGTGAACACCCGAGTCTACAAGCCAAACCTTTCCTTCCGCCCGTGAACCCGAGTCAACAAGAGAGCAAAGTCTCAGTATTGGGATAAATCAACATAGATTTTGGCACCCAATACTGAGTCACACGTCGAGCAGAAGAAGTAGTCACACACGACTGACCTCTAACTACCCTACGCCCTCCGTCGCTCAAAGAAGCAGAAGGTCTATGCAGAGACAGAAGGCATTCCGGGTCCGACTACTACGGAGGCGAGTCGAGCACCGGCGACCGCCGATCACGCCGCGGGTAGCTATCTCGATGGAAGCGAGATCTACCCTCGGGACGGCGGAAGTCACGACGAGAGGGAGCACGAGGACTAAAAACAAAACTTCGGAAAAACCAAGTCCTCGGTGCTGCCCAAAGCTACCAACAGTAGCAAACCTAGACCTCGTGTTGGTCTTAGGTGCACTCAAGGTCTGGGGCTGACCCTGAATACGCCTAAGAGACTCAGCACGGTCTCTTTGCGCGATCTTGGCGCGCTTGAAGCATTGGTCAATCAGATGCCCATCCTTCTGACAGAAGGTGCAATGATACTTCGCCTTCTGAGGGGCTGAAGTAGCATGAGATGGCTTCGCCTTCTGAGAGGCCGAAGCTGCAGGTGAAATCACCTTGCTGTCAGAAATCCCTTGGACAAAGCCCACGATCTAAATTGAACTTTCTTGTTCTTGGGCTTGACCTCGATCACACCTATGGCTATGGGTGCGAGCACGACGGTGGATGTTTTCTCACATCCTCACGGAAATTATATCCTAGACCCTGTTTGAACTTGCAAATTTTGATTGGTCTAGAATAAGATTGAGATCCTTCTTGCCTCCTACAAATTTCTCGAGAGTGTTCATAAGGTACTGACACTCCCGAAAGAGAGAGGTGCAAGAAGAGCAAGGAGGAGGAGAAGGAACAACAGGAGGAGAGGAAGAAGAACCAACAGAAGGAGAGCGAATAGCACGTGCGTATTTTTCCTTATGCACGGCCACCTCAAGCTTGAGGGCTTCGCAGGACACACAGGGGGCAGCCCTAATCCTAGCCATTTGGTTCTCGTACCTCTTCCTAAGCGCCTCTACCATGTCCTTATCCTTTTCCAACATTTCAACCAGACGAAAGCACGGGAAGGATGTGGTTTTCTAGAAGGTCCTTAGTTAGCTTCACACACTTTTCATCTAAGGCAATCAAATCAGATTTTAGTTTATTACAACTTTTGCAAGGTGAGCTAACAGGATCCTTAGAAGCATACTGAGCCATTTTCTTATTATTATCAACAAATTCTTGAAACTGTTTGGAGACGATTCAAGTTCATTGATAAGTTTGGGACAATTTGCACATGAAGTAATAGGCTCAAGTAAAAGGCTTGTAACTCGGCAATTTTGTGATCCGCCCTTTTAAGTTCATTTTAAATTATTGCAACTTTCACAAGTCTCGAGGCGGATCAAGCAACATGGTATAAAGACCTCTAAACGCATTGTCCTTATCCTCACATGAGGTGCAAGAAATAGTCTCAACAAGAGAAGATGAAACAGAACTACCCTACTCATCTCAAGCTCGGAAGAAGACTAATGTTCTCCACCTTAACAATGTCAAGTTCCGAGGACAGACTATCATGCGAGGTCCTTAGTTTCTCCATGTCTCCAAGCAAGGCAATGCATGTATCACATTCGTCACGAGAGGAAGCAGATGTAAGTGAAGTAAGCTCTCGTGACAATCTAGCTACTTCCTTCTCTAACTCAGTGCACCTAGCCTTAGCTCTAGCATGAAATCCACCTAGCTTAAGAAAAGCATGATTGAGCTGGTCATAGGTGGGGCATACCTCATCCGAGTCGGATGCTACTCGGCTGTCGCTCGGTTAAGCCCTCGAGGCCATGAAGCACATCTTGGGAGAAGTCGTCGCCGCTCTTGTTCTTGATCACCCGTCCGTCGTCGTCGCTCCATCCCTCCACCTCGCTGAGGTCGAGGTCGTCGAACGCGGTGAGGACGCGGTGGAACAGCTTTTTGGCCTTCCCAAAGTTGCGGTACTTCTTCTTGCCTTGCGTCGGAGCTGAAGGCTTCTTGTTGCGGTTCTTGTCGATGTAGTCGTTCTTGCCGGAACCGCCAACGTCAGTTTTGCCCTTCTCCAGTTTGGGGCAGTTTGCCCGAATGTGGTTGGGGCCACCACACTCAAAGCAAATCACTGGTCCTCTTCTTTTTCCGTCCCTCCTTCTCTTGTAAGCATGGGAGAACTTCCGAGCTAGGAGGGCATTTGTTCATCCTCTAGCTGCTCTAACCGATCATCGATTCGTCACGAGAGCAGCTAGGGAGAACCCAAAGAGAATCGGCGGAAGAACCCGAGCGAAGTGGGATCCGTGACTAGAGCCATCGATTGTGACTTGACCGACGACGAGACTATGTCAATCTCGTGAGTCTTGAGACGCGAGTAAAGCGCATCAAGAGTCAAGGTCGAGAGGTCCGTGGTGTCCTTGATGGTAGTCACCTTCATCTCCCAAACCCAAGATCGAGTCTGAGAAAGCATCTGTCGAGCGTTATCCGAGTCGGAGTATGTGAGACCGACCGCTCGGAGATTGCTCAAAATCTTGTGAAATCGTGAAAAGCACTCGTCAAGGGACTCTCCAGCAAGCATCTCGAATTTGCTGTATTCGCTGAACCGATCTGTCGAACCGTCTTGATGCGGGAGGTGCCCTCATGGTATGCATCGAGGTCACCCGGATGTCGTGAGCGGACGACGGTGAGAGATGCGATCAAATTCGCTTCGCTCAATCCTCGTATGATGATGTTCCTTGTTTTGCATTTGCCTCAACATCGCCATATTCCGGCATTGATGTTCTCATCGGCGGGAACAACAAATTGTATTTTCACCTTCCGCCAAATAGCATACCCCTGAGCCTGGATATATGTTTCCATTCGGCTCTTCCAGAAGGGGTAATCCAGGCCATCGAAAATAGGCGGCTTGGTGGAATACTTGTCTGTTGCCATGGCTCTTTGAGACCGGTTAGGATCTATGAAGAAGAGCTAACCGGCTCTGATACCAATTGAAGGACCGAAATGGCAACAGAGGGGGGGTGAATGGTGCCTTTGAACGCTCTCTAAAAATTCAACTTGATCTTTTCTCCAATAGCTAAAGAGTCGTGAAGAAGAAGATTAGTTGTTCTTGGAAAACTCAAAGAGAACAGAGAGTTTCTCCGCTGTGGTCGTAAAGACCAGAGAAGAACAGAGTTGTGGTCGACCAGTCGATACCACCCGAGAAAACAACTGTCAGTAAAACAGAGTGATCGAAAACATTCTGCAGTGACCGAATCGACCTGAAAGTCGTAACAGAAAACAGCCGTGGTCGAACCGACTTGTGGTCGAAAGATCTAGAGCACCAGAGACAATCAAACGCGTTCGACAACAGACATAGCCGAAACTACGTGGTCGAAACGAGCGGCAAAAGATGACGACGATTGAATTGAATCGGTCGAACCGAAAAAGCAGCACGACCGCCAAGACGGGAATTTAGAGAACTATTGGCACGAGAAAACCAAAATGCATGAGACTTGAATCTTAGCAAGAAAGGGGTCTCTAGAAGTGAGTCAACCAAGAACCACCAAAGTCTTAGCAACGATCGGAGAGAAAACCAAGTCGAAAATCAAAACAATCTTGGAGGCGAAGCAGAAAATCACGAGATTTCTGTTTTGATTTTGCTCTCGGGAATGAATTGACCAAATGGTCTTAGAGTGTGAATCCAGTTCGAGCAAAGAAATGCAAGCCAACTCTCAAAGAAAACACATATACGAAGGAAATCGAGAGGGCAAAAGCAACAAGTAACTCATCTCAAGAACACAAACATGAAATGATACAGAGATGAATCCAATCTTTTCATTTCTCATGGAGGTTTCTACAACCACTCCACCCGAGACAACTCACACAAGATACAACAATAGAGTTCGAGCACTGGGGACAACCTCTCCCAGCTCGAGTCTCCTCCTCTATTTATACTCACACGCTAACGGGTCTCCACAGACCACCGTTCTGAGCTCCAGTGCTTTACAGGCCTCCGGTGCTTTGCCCATTACCCGGTGGCAACGGCTCCACCTTTGCCCGCTTGCACCACCAACTCTCCAAGCGTCAGTGCTTTCTCGGTGGACGGGCTTCCTCCGCAGCTTTGACATTTCTCCAAAATGCCCCTCCGCGCCTTCCGGAAGCTTCCTCCACCGCCTTGTTGTCCATCTTTGTCACCCACCCGCACGACACGTCCTCTTGGCTTTTCACGTCGCTCGGACCTCAACAACTCCCTTGTCTAGTCCCGACCTCCTAAGCCTCACCAAGACTTGCCTCCAAGATACCGCAACCATCAAAGACAACAAAAACATCACATAGCACCGTTCTACACGAAAACCATACTGCACACTCAACCCGAGCTCAAATCTTCCCAGATTTTAAACTTAGTCAAGACCTGTCAAAATGTAGAACAAACCAGTCTACAAGGTCCATGACTTCACAAGGAACCCAACCGACCAAACCTCACCGTAATCGGACATGATATGAGCCCACACGACCAATTTTAGTGATCCCGCACGACCACGGTCATCCAATCGATAACGTGGTCGAACACGGTTTCGACCACGTTCAATTCTCGCGCTAACGTGGTCGTAGCTCTCCGAGCGCATAACGCGGTCGCACCACCGAAAGTGCCTGGCGTAGTCGTGGCTCCTTTCCCACAACGTGGTCGAGGCCTCGAGCTCCCTGGCGTGGTCGTAAACCCTAGCGCCGGTGCCGCCAGCATCAAATCTTCCGAGGGCTCCGCAACGTGGTGAGCTCGAGCGCCACAACGTGATCGAACGCTCCCAAATGCCAACGTGGTCGTAAACCCTTCCGACCACGGCCAAAGTACTCGTACGTTGCTCGGCTGGAACCCGATTACCACCAACGTGGTCGTACGCTACCCGGTAGACTTCCGATCACGTTCAAATTCGCCGGGGACGCCACAGCGTGGTCGTACGCCGTCCGGCTGACTTCCGATACTCGGCAACATGGTCGTACGCCACCCGATATGCGCCAACGTGGTCGTAACGCCTTCCGACCACTGTCAAATTTTGCCGAGAACACCGCAACGTGGTCGCACGCTCTGAACGAATTCGACCACGACCAAACGTGGTCGTATGGCATCCTACATGGTCGCATGCGAGCCGAGGACAAGTCGTACATGACTTCATTTCGACGAATTAAGACTTTGCAATAAAAGCCCAAAACAAACTCAATTTTCCTTCAACCAAGAGTCAATTACTCATCATAAAGATGGGATCATCTCCACATGATCTCTCAACAACTTTTAGCACAAGGTATGGGCATTTTGAGTTTGTCGTTATGTCTTTTGGACTAACAAATGCCCCTGATGTCTTTATGGAAGCCATGAACAGGATGCTCCATGAGTACCTGGATTCTTTTGTGGTGGTTTTCATCGATGACATTCTGATTTATTTCAAGACGGAGGAGGATCATGAGTTGCATCTCAGTTGGTCCTTGATGCCCTTCGGAGTAATAAGTTTTATGCGAAGCTGAAGAAGTGTGCCTTCTGGCTGTCCGAAGTTGGATTTCTTGGTCATACCATCAGTCAGCATGGTATTACAGTGGATCCGAAGAACATGGCAGCGGTGGTGCAGTGGTGAAGGCCAACCAATGTGTCAGAGGTCCGGAGTTTCCTTGGACTTGCCGGTTACTATCGGCGCTTTGTGCAGGATTTCTCTATCATCGCCAAGCTGATGACCCAACTCACGCACAAGGGTGTTCCTTTTGTGTGGACAGATGACTATGAGTCTGGCTTTCAGACTTTGAAGAGCAAGCTGGTGAATGCACCTATTCTATCCTTGCCCGAGAGTGGCAAGCGTTACATGGTGTACGCAGATGCTTCGTGGATTGCTCTTGGTTGTGTCTTGATGCAGGATGGGCGAGTTATCGCTTATGCTTCTAGACAGCTGAAGACTCATGAGCAGAACTACCCTACTCACGATTTGGAGTTGGTAGCTGTTGTTTTTGCTCTAAAGTCTTGGAGGCATTATTTGTACGGGGAACAGTGTGACATCTTTACTGATCACAAGAGCCTTAAGTACATATTCACTCAGCGAGAGCTGAATTTGAGGCAGCGGAGGTGGTTGGAGTTGATCAAAGATTATGATCTAACTATTCAATATCACCCTGGTAAAGCCAATGTTATGGCTGATGCCTTGAGCAGGACAGGAGTCCCCCAGACAGCGATATCCTTGATCTCGGAGTTTGAGAGGATGGGTATCTCTTTCTGTCTCACCGGAGTTGCTCAGGCAGAGACACAGATGATTATCAAGTCCGCCATTCCCGAGCGTGTTCGTGAGGCTCAGCAGCACGACTAGCTCCTTTCAGAGGTGTGGAAGAGGATCTCGGAGGGGCGTTCCCGAGATTTCAGTGTGGACGAGTGGTGCGATTCGTTTGAGGAGGTGTGTGTACCCCAGAAGTCAGAGGTGAAGGATGACATTCTTTGTGAGCTCACCGGACTTCGTACTCTGTACATCCGGGAGAGACCAAGATGTATCGGGACTTGAAGCAGGTCTTTTGGTGGAAACGCATGAGGGTGGACATTGCTAAGTATGTCGTTTCTTGTGGCGTTTGTCAGCAGGTGAAGGCCGAGCATAAGCGACCTGCTGGTTTGTTGCAGCCGTTGGAAATTCCTGAGTGGAAGTGGGAGCACATCACTATGGACTTCGTGGTTGGATTGCCACGCTCTCCTCGAGGGCGAGACGCGGTGTGGGTCGTGGTGGACAGGCTTACCAAGTCCGCACATTTCATTCCGATGAAGACGACCAATACAGCGCAGGATCTGGCTCCGTTATATATCCGAGAGGTGGTGAGACTGCATGGTGTGCCTAAGTCAATTGTTTCCGACCGGGATGCCAAGTTTGTCTCTAAGTTCGCGAGTCTTGAGTTGCGTTGGCGCGACAGTTTCTCTCGATCTGACTTTTCACCCTTAGACGGATGGTCAGTCAGAGCGAACCATTCAGACTTTGGAGGATATGCTCCGTGCTTGTGTACTGTCTTGGAAGGGCAGTTGAGAGGACCATCTGGCTTTGGCAGAGTTTGCTTATAACAATAGTTATCGAGCGAGCATCAAGATGGCTCCTTTTGAGGCTTTGTATGGCCGAAGGTGTGTTTCCCCTCTTTGTTGGGAAGTAGTTGGCGAGAGGTCGTTGCTTGGTCCAGACCTTGTTCAGCAAACGGTGGAGAAAGTGCGGGAGGTCCGTCAGAACTTGTTGGCTGCTCAGAGTCGACAAAAGAGTTACACGGACGTTCGACGCCGTGAGTTGGAGTTTGCGGTTGGTGACCTTGTGCTCCTTCGAGTGTCGCCGACTACGGGCATTGTTCGTTTTGGTACCACCGGGAAGCTTAGCCCGCGGTACATTGGCCCTTTTCCAGTGGTTGCTCGTGTGGGCAGCTTGGCTTATCGTTTGGAGTTACCGAGCGCGTTGAGTGGTGTGCACAACATCTTCCATGTGTCGATGCTGTGGAAGTATTTGCGAGATCCTGAGCACAAGATTGACCTGGGGCAGGTCACGGTGGATCAGGATCTCACCGTGGAGAGTCGACCAGAGCGTATCTTGGATACTTCTGAGAGGGTCTTGAGGAATAAGACCATCAAATATGTGAAGGTCCTCTGGACGTTTCAGTCCGAGAGGGAGGCTACGTGAGAGCTTGAGGATCAAATGCGAAAGAAGTACCTCGAGCTCTTCGAGGCTGGTGAGTACTCGTAGTTGTGGTTTTGTTTTTCCTGTGGATTGTTTTTTTTCTTGTTGTTCTCTTGCTTTGTGGTTTGAGGTGTTAGATTCGAGGACGAATCCTTTTTAGGTGGGGAGAATGTAATACCCTGATCGTCGTTACGGCGTAAGTTTTTTTAATCAATCTAATCAATCGCAGAATCGCCGGTTTTCTAAGAAATCGGGAAGGAAAATATAAATTGTAGAACATTGAAAAATGAATAAAATATAATAAAATTATTTTTAAAATTCAGATTTTGGGCAGCCTAGGAGGTGGGCCAACCACCTTGGGCCAAGGGCCCAAGGGGTGCGCCACCCCACCTTGGCCGCACCCCACCCGACCTCTCCCCTCTCATATTAACCCTAGGGCCCCTCTCCTCCCCCAAACCAGCCGCACCCCCTGCCCTCTTCCTCCCACGGTGGCTACGCCCACCCCAAGGAGTCCCCCATTGCTGCCCTTGGAGAAGGAGAAGAAGGAGAAGGAAAAGAAGAAGGAGAAGAAGGAAGAAGAAGGAAGGAGAAGAAAAAGAGGAGGAAATTTTGGGAAAATCTTCACCTAGATAATTTTCCCTCATCCCAAATCCTCTGTTTTATGGAATAATTAGGGTTCTTGGCACGGAATTTGATGATAGTTAATAGATCAATTGCCCTATTAGAAATTAGACGCTGACTGTTTTTAGATTGATTCGCGCAGCGCGGCTTATCGCGTGGTTTTGATCTAGAAAACGAATTTTCTGCGGGTCTTCCCAAAAGGAAAGTTGTAGAGGACTTCCAGATGCATCTCCTGTATTTTTTTCAAATTTTTCTACCAAGGGATCCGGGAGATACAGAGTCGGCAATACCGCTGTCCGTCAGGCGGACAGATTGGAACAGTCCGACGGTAATCCGGAGTTTAAAAATAGTAAACAAATTTTCTGGTCATGTCCGTAGTTGAAAAAGTTGTAGATAATTTAGATATATAGTTTATGTATAAATTTCATAATTTTTAGACCTCTGTGCTGTTATTGGCACGCGTTTTAATACTGCTACCCAATCTGCCAGAACAAGTTCTTCCTCTGTTTTGGGCATTAAATTGCTCCTAGCTGTGATTAAAATAAAAATAGGTGAAAATTATATGTTTTTAAGCCATGAATCCAGAGAGGTATCATTTTCTGTTTTTTGATCTATATTTTTAAAGATACAAAATTGTGAAGCAGCGCTGCTGCGGAGAGAAATTTATTGAATTGTGGAGCAGAGAGGAGATTGTGCGGGTTTGGGTTTCTAGCGATGTTTTGTATTTTTATGTCATGCTTATATGTTGTGGTTGTGTGCTGAGAGTTGTCTTATGGATAGGTGATGATAGGAACGGGGTCCTGATCTTCCAACAGGTTCTGGATAAGTTCGATTTGGTGGAGGCGCGACACAAATCGATCCGGCTTCCGAACAACACGTCCCGAACCCCGCAATCGCAACACCACGTCTCCTCAGGTTATCAACCGTGCGCAGCCCGATTGACCTCGCCAAGAAGGCTAATCCTCTCATGCGAATCGAAGAACATAAGCAAGAACAAGGAAGATCACAACTGAATTGCAAATGTATTGATTTAGCACTCGAAAGTTGGGGTCTCACAAACTGATGAACGGCGAAACTGTTCAAAGACAGATTAATCTAAGCAAAATCCAACCCTAATGGTGGGGGTGGAGGCTGTATATAAAGGAGTAAGGGGCGTGCAAAACCCCTGGACGCGTCCTTAATGGACTCCAACACGATACAAAGCCGAACGGCCCAAAAGACGGTGTCGCAGCACCCTGACAGATTCTGAACGCCCAATTGTTTCGACGATTCCCGTTGACTCAAAAGGAATTTTGACATGGGACCAGATCCATTGGAAAGGTCGTCTTCTCAGCTTTCCATACATATGTAGAACGTCCAAAACGGAGTCCGGATGTGATCTGGGCGTCCGTTTTAGTGCGGCCTGGTCCTAGACTCCAAATTGGATTCGAAGTCGGCTTGAGTTGGACATCCCACATGATTCGACCACCCTTGCTGGACTTGTGCGCCTCGTAGCCCGTCTCCAAGTTCTTCCTGATCCTCTCCATGGTTCCTAATCATAATTAAATCATTAGGTAGCAATCGATTCTCAAATGAACGAAAAGAAGTACTTAGAAACGAGCTCACCTGTAAATTCAATTGTCGGGCGCGAGCTCTAGTGATTGGTCCTTGAATATCAAGTGGAGGAGTGTTGTGTATATCCGAAGAAGTGATGTCCTCATCAGGTGGTCTTGTCCCTGAGCGCTCTTGATTTTTATTGTACTTCGCTTTATCGGAATTGAGGCAAGTAAACGTAGCGGTGGTTGCTACCGTTTAACCTGTTGTTCCTACTACTTGTTAAATTGTTTGCTTGCTGAGATTTTTATCTCACCCTTGCTTCCTCCTCCCTACAGGTGGACCTTGAGCATGCAATTGGGAAGGGTAGAGTGACACCGCACAGATGCACTTGGATGATAATCTTAATGCTGAAATAAAGTAGAAAGAATTCTAGTTCTTTGCTTAGTTATCATATTGATGAATGTTTCTCCTTATTAATGTTGAACTTGGAATTGTTCCTTTGGTTATTATTGATTAAATAATGAATTGTTATCTTTATTCTGTTTATCTTAGTTGTTTACGCTTCCGCTTATACTATATTGTTTAGTATTTGTTGCTAGTTTAGTTTTTTTTTTGAAAAATTGGCTAGTGTTAGAGTAGTTTTAGTAGCATCCCAGGGCATTGTGGGTCCTGGGGTGTTACATGCCGTGCATGGAGGTGCATGCAGGCGGAGGGCACCGTCGTGCGACATCTCTTCTAGGCGTGTCGCACCTTCTTTAGGGGGTCCGGTACATCTCTGCTTTCTATACCTTTATAGGCCATGCTTTTGGTCTAGGTCTCTCTTTGTTCTCGATTTCATCTCAGCTATTTTGGATTCTTACTCTTACTCATGCTTCTGGCATGTGATTTCTATCCATTTTTTGGGGTTTTTTTTCTTGGCAGGTTTACCCATCGGAGAGGGGAGAACATGGACACCACTCTGACGACCACCGTGTTTGAGAGTAGGGAGCCCAAAACTGGTTGCGTAGGCCAATTGATGGTGCTGACTGACGAAACGCCTCATCGTTGCCACCATTCCACCGGCCGGTATCCCCCTTCCTTTCTCTTCAACCCTACCCTCTTTGGCTTTAGGTCCTATTTCTCTTCATTCTCGATTTTGTCTCGACTGCTTCGGATTCCTACTCTACGCTTTTGGCCCGTGCTTTCTGTTCATTTTTTTGGGGGGTTTCACTTTCTAGGTTTGCCTATCTCGAAGCCTAGAAAAGGAGATGAGAGAACAGGGACGCCTCTCTGGCAACCACCGTGTTCTAGAGCAGGCAGCCCATAGCCGTTGCACATGCCAATCGACGGTGATGAATGATGGAACGCCTTGCCGTCATCGTCACTCTACCGACTGGTAACCCCATTCCTTTCTCTTCAGCCCCAACATCTTTACCTTTTTTGTGTTTACATGCTTTTACTTTATCCAATCACTTGTTTTCGGACATCACCTAACATTCCCCTTCATTCTGCAATTGGAATTTCAAATCTTAAGTGCTTTGACCTAGAGGGTGATTACAATATTTTGGTGATGGACTTACTGCCATCACGCCTTTAAGATCTTTTCAGTTCTTGTAACAGGAAACTGTCCCTAAAACCTATTTTGGTGCTTGCTGGTCAGATGGTATGTTGTCCAACTAAGATTGAACTTATTTTCTACTTTAATTGTTCAGATGTTACTGACCATTGTTTCTCCATGGCAACATCAGTTTGGTACAACTTTATTTGAGCTGCTTTCATTTCATCTTGTGTGCTTTATCATCTTATCTATGTTCTTATGTCAGTAGATTAGGTGTTTTTCATAGTATTTAGATTGTTACCTTCATTAATCGTTCCCTTAGTTTCCTATGTCAATATTGCCTCTAAACTCAATTTAGATTATTTTCCTTCGCTATCCAGGGGATAATGATGTGACCATGCCACAAACGCATATGACCATAACACCCAATATCAAGATTGAACAAAAAGTGAATTCATTTCTATCTATTACTACCATTGTTATTCATGAGAATAGAATACTACTTCATGTCACTACTTTGTTCATTCTCGGGTTTGACAAATGGAATACTTTTGAACCGAGAGGGAGGCCGGCGCCAAAGCAATGGAGAAAAACAAGGAAGAAGAAAGCCAAGAAGAAGCCATGCAGTAGGAGAGCAAAAGGGGAGAGGTCGAAAAACTTAAAACTCAAGTTTTGGATGAGGTTTCTAAGCCCAACTCGGAATTTCCTCAAGCCCAACCGAAATCAAACTCGGAATCAACTTAGAACTCAATTCGGATTTAGTTTGGGACAGCCCGACAGACCTGTAATAAAATAGCCATAACTTTCACAAACAAAGTCTGATTTAGGTGTTCTTGCTCTTGTTTGAAAGGTTATTCCAAGGCCCATCAAATGGGTAAGGCCCTAGCTTCAAAACCCTTCTGGTCGCGCCGCAATATCCAAAACAATGTGATGGTGGAAAAATCAGGGTTTCCTTTTTGTACGAGTTTGAGTCTAATACAATGTCGGGTTGAGTTGTACATAGGTTGGGAACTTGTGGACGTCCCAAGGGGTTATATAAGCCTTATATTCACAGCCTTTAGGGTTAGGTTTTGTTTAGATCAGTTTAGCCCTATGTGCAACTCCACATTGTCTCTTGTGTCGACTAGACCAACAGATTTGTGTTGACTAGACAAACAGATTTGTGTTACAGAACCTCAACTATCCTTGTGCGACTTTTATATATAGCAATTTTCAGATTGCTTATTATCCTTGTTCTTGCTTGTTCTCGATTGCTTGCAAGAATTAATCTTCATGATCAGGTTAACCGCATTCTTGTCATGGTTGATAACGACAAGGGTGTGGGGTAGCGATTGTAGGATGGACTTGGTCGTTTCGGTCAAGTAGCCTCGTCGTCAACGTCATATCAAACAATTACAGTTATCATTCTCATCAGAAGATTAGGCCAAAGCCCCTTATCAAACAACAACAGACTAGATATGCCTTCCTGCTTCCCAGAAGTGATTTCCAGCCCACCTAAATTTCAGTTTGTCAAGACATAAGAAAAAGGCCAGCTCATCAAAAAATATTCCTTGTTGATCATATGTTTCCGCAATATCACCCCTCCAGTTTTCCAGGTGATCTGTTTAGGAATGAGGCCAATAGTTCCCATCTTGTTTCTTTATCGTTGTTAGTATCGCTTCCATTATCGAATAGATAAAATAAATTTAATGATTTTCTTTCTGTTACTTTGTGAACATGCCACACTTCCTATAGTAAACATTGCTTTATAGCTGTTTACTCTTTGACCATAGCCGTTCGACCACGGCTCTTTGACCACGGCACTTCAGCCACGGCCCTTCGACCACAGCGCTTCGACCACAGCCCTTCAACTAGACCATGGCCCTTTGAACACGGTCCTTCGACTTGACCACGGCGCTTCGACTAGACTACGGCCCTTCAACCATGGTGCTTTAACCACAACCCTTCGACCACGGTGCCCCAACCACGGCCCTTTGACCACGGCCTCGACCGCGGCTTCGACTATGGCGCTTCGATCACGGCCCTTAGACTCGACCATGTCTCTTTGACTGGACCACGACGCTTCGACTCGACCACGACCCTTTGACCACGGCCCTTCGACTTGACCACGACACTTCGACCAGGGCCCTTCAACCACAGCCCTTCAACCATGGTGCTTCGACCGTGGCTTCAACCACGGCACTTTGACTATGACGCCGTGGCCCTTCGACTCGACCATGGCGCTTTGACTCGACCATGGTGCTTTGACCATGGCCCCCTAACCACGGCCCTTCGACCATAGCCCTGACCATGGCACACTTCGACCACGGCGCTGCAACTAGACTATTATGTAGCCTATATGTAGCTGCAACATAAAAATCTTGAAATCTATCTATACATTTGGATACCTGTCAGACCTGGATTTTTCAATCTAGAATTTGCTGTGTCTTACCGCATTATTCCCTGGATCAGTAGATAATGCACACAGATACATTGCTGAATCATTTCATACATCGCTGAAATCACCTTAAGCCATAATATCATTATATAACATAGTCGAAGTTAGGCCTTCAAACGGGCGAAGTTTTCACAATAGAGCCGATCAGGCCAATTATTTACATTACAAAAGTACAACAGCGGAAGCAGAACAAAGTAAGCCTTTTAACCACGGGCAAAGACTGAAGGCAAAAGTTGTCATACAAATATTACTAAGCTCCAGTAATATTTGGATGAAAGCCACACCTTAGTCTAGTTGCCTAAGGTTCTAATCGTGAAGTATTCGTCCTAAATCTCGGCATTGTCCCCTCCATCCGCAGCATGGGCTTCATCGTAGGCATAATGGTCTTGAGCTCCCGAATCTGAGTTTTAGTATTGCGAGTGTGAGCACACTAACCACCGTGCTCAGCGAGTCAATGCACAAAATGCAGTAAGTAGTATGAAAGGTTTACCAAAGGAGGCTTAGGTTATTTTTGTTTGCCGAAATGTGCTTTTTAAAACTACAGTACTTAAAAATTTCCTAAGACCTAGCTTTTTGGACTTTAAACATGTTGTACATAACATATACCATTATTTTCAACGAATCAAAGACCATCCACCATTACATGGTCTCTGCTCTTTATATCATGCCTTCAGCGTTATAGCCGCTTACATTCCCACTGGGACGACACCCAGGACAACTCAATAAGGGCCTTCCTCTGCCCTCCATTTTTACCCAATTCCATCCACCAAGAATTTGAAATAGAACTATATCCAGTTAGATTTCCATGTCCGCCCATGATCGTGGGCACAGCTATTCGAATAGTTCTTACTCTGCAGAGTTTGTACACTTTACCCACAAGAGATAAATCTGCTCATTGCCCCACATGGTTCCTTAGCCATGTAGTTGAGTATACTATCACAGGACCGTTACAATGCATAATCCTACTTGTGGTTACGTCCGCTAAGGTCTATCTTCTGTAGGATGCGACCATCCCTCGAGAAGGGTCCCTCGTGAGCCATCACGGGCAAAGGCGGGGATGAGACCATCCATCCCTTTGCTCGTGTCCACACCTTCACGTAACCACACTAGAGATATGCAGATTAGTTAGCCCTGCCTACACTTTGCCAGCATGTGGTTGTACTGTTGTACCGTGGGAGGTCATCACAAGATTCAGTCCTTAAGGGTTATCTGGGCGGTTCTACCACAATCCCCTTTGTGCTATCACGGCACCAATCATACATACACACACCCTCGGACCATCCGCCCAGATAGCTAAGCATGTGGGGATTCTTTGGAACGTAAAATATTTATGCCAACATACACCAATCATCATCACAATGACTGCCCAACAAATTCTTCTTAGTTTTAAAAGTGATACTTGGTTGCTCTCACACCCATGACTACCTAAGCAGTTCTAAGCATGGCATTATACTTACGGACTTATTTTCAAAAAGAGTAGTATTAATATTACTTTTACTAAGGTGACAAGGATCACATGAACAAGTATCCAACAAGGAAGTGTAATGTTAATCAAAGAAAGCATGGACATATAACTAGAATCTGAAATTAACATGTATTGCAATATAAATATTACCATGCAATTTTTAGTAACTTAAATCAAAGTAATTTACTGAAGATGTAGGCTCAAAATGATCAAATCATTGACTCGCCTTGGTTACAGATGTCGGGATTACGTGCGTTGAGTCTCTGATGCACTTCCTCTTCACGGGCTTGAATGCTAATTTTTACGTGCGCGAAAATTTGGATAAAATTCAATACAACACTCAAAATAACACAACAAAATTCAAAGTAGGCGGGGACGCGTCAGAGCCAGATTCTGTCGACAGTGGGGCCCACCGTCGCTGGCGGATTTTAATAGAAAGGCTTGACCTCAGGCGCTGCGTGGGCGGGGGCTCGAACACGCGCCGAGGGAGCCGAGGGGGAAAGGAATTGGCGCTGCTAGCCAGGCGGGCTCACAGCTCATCTCAACCCATAAGGGTTGTTTATACCTTATGAGGCAGGCGCGCGAGGGGGGGTCTGAGCAGAGGTGGTCCGGCCCGGGGAAGACGATGGCGTCACCGCGAGGAGGTCCGGGGAGCTTGGGGTGAGGCCTGAAATGGGTTGCTTGTGCCACAGGGAAGCTATTGGTGGTGGCGGGGGTGACCGGAGATCGCCGGGGGTGGGTCGGCGACGTGCGGTGGCGGTGAGCTTGGGTGGCGATCGGCGACGGCGCGGTACAGGCGATGAAATGCTCGGGTGAGGCCGGGAGGAGGTCGGCGATGCACCGGAAAGGGTGTAGAAGTAGGGAATTGGATTTAAACGGCAAAGGTCGGTGGAATTCGTGGAGGCGCCAAGTGGCGGGAGACGGAGAGGACGGCAGTGCATCGCAATTTGGCGACTCCCCACCGATTCCTTTGCCAAAATGATGAGGGAACGGGCGGCGCTTTGAGAGGCGCCCGGGCTTTATAGCCGGCCGGACGCGGCCACCACGGTCGACCTCGCTGAACAAGCCGAGCTGTCGGGCGGCGGCGGGCCCGGCGGCGACCACAGGCGGCCGGGGACGTGCGGCGCGATCCGGGCGGCGCCATTGTTGTCCTCCCACGCGGGCGTCGAGAGAAAAAGGGGTCGGGCGGGCGCGAAGGGGAAGGAGAAGGAAGAAGGGGTCCGGCGGTGGGGCCCGCCGATCGAGGGAGGAGAGAGAGAGCGGAGAGGTGGGCAGCTCCCCGTTCTCTTTATTTTATTTTTCTTTTCTTTTCTTTTCTTTTTATTGATTTGTGGTACATTTATGTTGTGTAAAAATATATGTCCAAAACTCTTCATATGGATATTTATAGTTTTAGGCCAAGCATTTACGTAATATTTATGTCCAAATTTATATCTACCTTACACTTTGCAAAATATTTATATCTAATACTTTTCCCTTCTTTTTTTTATGGATCATCTTTTCAGATTCGGATTAAAAATTAGAATCCTCTATTAATTAAACAAGTGTATTTGCTTCTTATCATTTTAATATTTGGAACCTTAACCAGATTTTCCAGAAAATATTTTCAAAAGTCCAAACTCAAAATCATGCATTGTAGAATATTTCACAATATTTTATTCTACAGCTCCTTTGATTTTTCAGGATGTTACAATACCGCTTCATGGAGATATATGTGTGTTGATAAAAAAAAAATTACACCTATTTTCTACATGTGCATGCTATAATACTGCCTTCCATGCAGATCCTCTAAATAGCTATTGTGCTATGAATTACAGAGGATAATATTCCTCATCTGATTGAACACATTAAACTGCGTATTTTTATTCAACGCAATGTAGTCCCCTTCCCAATCTAGTTTTCTAAAATACTGGACTGGTTTAGAAACCTTTGGTGCGACTATCTTTATGTATATTGTTTGGTGATGAGACCGCTAGAAATGTACACAAATTGTATCATGGTCCATGGAAGCTGGATCGTCTGCGACGCTAACAAACAGCACCCTCTATATGCCTTTTTCTTTTTGGAGTGTTCTCCGGGAATCTTTTCATTGATTTGTGCCGTGAGTGACTAGTATTACAGGAAGCTAGATCATTTACAAAAAACCGTAACACCTGAAGCTAGCTCCATTGTTTGATATCGAGCTTTCAAGCTAGCTCGAACGCGCATCACAATGAAGCCCTAGGAGTCATGTCCAGTGCCTTGAGGATAAACGCGCAGGTAAATGCATCTCCTAGTAATTTCTCGACTCTGCAAGTAACCAACAGTTTTTGGTGCATCATATCATAGTAGCAAAACCCCAAAAAGTAGTAGTACTAAAAATCAACACAAAGGAACAAGAGTGTCCTTTACTAGTGTTTACCTTCCCGACTTGTATTGTCCAGCACCGAGCCCACACTTGAATGACGCGAGGATCTGATCATTACAGACGAGTGAGCTATGATACAACAAATTGCCACAGTCAACAGAAACTCAGAATCAAAGGATCTGATCATTATAAAAAAATTTAGTTTTGATCAGTTTTATGTTTTTTATTCCATAATTAGTTTTTCCAGTTATGTCTTATGTTAGTTTTTCCATAAAAAAAACGCAGAAATAGTTGTTAGTGTTACCATTAAGTTGCGTACCATGGAGTCGCCGCCAAGAATCCTAGTCGCCGGCCGCAACTCCATCGGTTAAAGTTTCTAGTTTCGTTCTTCTCTCACGAGTTCTTAGCCGAATTTTATTTACTCATGATGGACTTTATTAAACCGACTCACCTAGATGACAACGGCGATGACTACGCTGAAAATCGATACCAAGTCGAGAAGGGTGCAAACAAACCACTTCTAGTTTTCTTCCGACCAACAATATTGTTACCAAAGTGTATGTCCTACACATCAATAGAGATCATAAGCTTATTGTGTTTGTCGGCAATTAAGACACCATTGCAAGATATAAAGTCAAGGAACATAAACAATACTATTACCCAAGGGTTTGATGATAACATATTATTCATCTACAATTTTTTTAGTGTAAAAATTAGGTACGTATGAACTTTACTCATTAAGTTATTAATGCAAAAAAGAGAACCGGCTAGTTTCCCTGTGTTTGCTACCGGCTGCCCGGCACTATACTTCAGTGTTGGCCTCTTCGTCGACACGCCATCTTCTACACGTTTCTTTACTGCCATTGCGGTCGACGTCTTTTCCTTCAACGACGAGCTCCGCTGCGGCAACTCTCTCTCTCTCTCTCTCTCCGATTAGTTTAGAACGACATGTCAGGCCAGGCGACATGGCGAGAGGCTGTTTGGGTCGGCGCCTCCGAGTACCCTGGTCTATTGAAGGGGTTGTCGTCGCGCAAGGAGTAGTGATCTCATAACGAGCAGTAGCTCCGAAAGAGCATACAGCGAGCACGTCCTTCAGTAACTCCTCATACGCCTTAAGAGAGCCGGTGATCTCCTCTATCCTCTTCTTGTCCAGATATGGAGAGTACATAAATGTTGTGACAACAGGTATGTACTTCTACGGAAGCACGCGCAGGTACTTCTTCACCGCCATAGATTCCTACCATCTTGTTGCCAAAGGAGTTAATCTGATTGTACAACGAACTCAGCTTGCCGATAAACTCTTCCACCGACTGGGTCTCTCCCATCTTCAGGTTCTCGAACTCGCTCCACAAATTCTGGAGCTGCATCTCCTTGACACGATCAACTCCTTCGTGCATCGTCTGAAGTGTCTTTCATGCCTCTCGTTCCATCTCCTTGCCGATGAGATGATGCATCATCGCATCTAGTACCGCCTGGTAGATGAGGGCTAAAGCCGTCTGATCCACCTTGTCACCCACCTCTTTGTTCTTCCCCTTCGGATCGACTGCACCCCAGACTCTCTGTGCGCGCATGTTCGCCATCATCTTCATTTCCCACATCGGGTAATTGTCGGATGTCGGGAGAGGGTACTGGAGGGAGATCAGCCCACCATGAGCCATCGCCTTGTCGCCCATCATCTTCAAAACCGAAGTCAACTAGCTCTAATACCACTTGTTGCAGTCTACGACCACTCACTGCAGCCGTACGACCACGTTGTTGTCCCTACGACCACTCCATGGAGCCGTACGACCATATTGAAGAAGCTACGATCGTCTTCTGAGTCGTCACGACCACTCTGTTGGTTCTCCAACCACCCTGATAGTCGTTATGACCACATTAGGACCTCTCCGATCACGTCTCGCTGCTTTGACCATACGTACACGACTACGACTTCCGACTTATACATGATTTTGACTTCTAAACTGAAAACAAGATTACTAACTCTAACACCCACAATAATGGTTGGCATATATCTTTATTGGGTGTTGATAAATATCACCTAGATGTTTTCTACCTAACTATCATCCAAATTTGGGACTATTGGATTATAGATCCAACGGCTATGAATTCTCCCCCTCCCCTCCAAAAAAAATCTCCCCCTCCAAAAAAATCTCCCCCCTCTAAAAAAAGTGACGCTGGTTCTCTAATCCAACGGTCTCAAATCTGGATGATTGTTAGGAAGAAAATATCTGGATGATGCCTAGACATACCCATCTTTATTTGCACATTAATATGGGGATTTTTAAAGAGAACGTGCGTTGGAAATAATCTTGTCATTAGTATTTTTTTGTATTCTGATCTGGTATGGATTTAGTTGCATGTAGTAGTGCAGGTAGCTAGCTATGCATGATTTAGTTGCACGTAGTAGTGCAGGTAGCTAGCTATGCATGTGTTTGCCGATTTGCACGTAGCTTGCATGACACTAGCACCACTGGAGAATGGGTCGTGCGTGTGTTGAGGATATGTAGCGCACGATCCGGTTGTATTGGCCTAGTAGTTGGCTGAGTCTTCGGTGGTGAGTGCTAGACGTGCACGTCGCATGCTTAGTCTACGCCGGAGCGAGTCGTGTGCATGGACGCTGCTTGTGCCGCGCGTTCCGTGGTCATGGGATGGCACAACTAGTTCGGATCGTGGCGCATGAAGCGCTCTTTGCTGTTGCTCATTACTCTTTAAATAAACAAAGGAAGAAGCCAGAAAATGAGCATGGCAGATTGAGCACCAAAAGAAAACTGTGTTCCTCTCTCTCTCTTCGTTTCCATCTCCAGTGCATCTAGATGTATCTCTGTTTTTTCTTCCATCCAATAGTGCTTGCGTGTGTTGAGCTCACAAGTAAGTAGCAGTAATAAATCAACCAGGCCCGGCCACATCAGCAGGCTCAAGAAGAAACCAGCCCAGCTTGCACATGAATGCATCCATCAAGGCGCACAGCCTCCTCCTGCAACCTGCGTTCCATGTCAGCAGCGCCACGACGCCCCAAAAGCCAAGCGCGAAAGACCCGGCGTCGAATGACCAGTATCTCATGGATCAGTATCTCCATGTCCTGCAGGTACATGAGAGTCTCCAGGATGATGCCTGACAGATGATTGTTCCTTGCATTCAGTGTCTGGAGCCTACTGCTGTTTGCCAGCAATGGCGACAGGGGGGGCCCGAGAACCGATTGTTCTCGAGGCTAAGGCGAACCAAACCACCCAAGATCCAATGGAAGGGTGGCACAGGCCCTGTTAGGTCATTGTTGGAGAGCAAGATTGATGTTAACACTGAAGAATTCCCTGTTAGCGAAGGCAGTATCTCCCCACTGAGATTGTTAGATGACAAGTCAAGCACCTCCAATGATGAAGCGTCTGCAAGTGATGGAACTCCACCATATAACCTGTTGGAAGACAAGTCCAAGCACCTCCGAAGACTGGAAAAATGTTTCCAAAGTCGTTTGGGATTGCCATCGATATCCTGTTGTCGGACAGGTCGAGCACCTGCACCGGCGAGGTCAGGTTACCACCAAGCCCGTCGATGTCGACGAAATCCATGTCGTTGTGACTGAGAAAGACGAAATCTGACAGGTTGGAGAACAGCCAAGACGGAATCCGCCCCTGGAGCAAGCACCGCGAAAGGTCGATCCCGGATAAGCTCCTTTGAGTCGACAGAAATGCTGGTACAATTCCATTGCTTCTCCTGTCGACGACGCAGCCGCTTAGATTCAGGTAGTCCAACTGGAACAATGGCGTTTATCTCACTAGCTCCGTTTCGATCTTCAGCTGACGGAGGTTGCATATACCTGTGTAAAATTAATAACTGATGATATTATTAACAACCTTGAGAGACGTCAAATTGGAGATCCAGCTCGTACTAAGAAGCTGGTTTCCGCCAAGGTGCAGATCTGAAAGTGTTGTTAGGT